>OU964969.1:3758878-3783878 GCA_918808275.2 Dolichovespula sylvestris
ATATCCGACGGAAATAAACTAATTCTCATAATGATAAACAATTATTCGTATTTTCCGTTTAACAAGTCATTAAAATAGAACCTGCTTAACGAGTCCCATAAATCTTTCCGACCTATCGAAAAACAAAACAATAATAACAAGTAAGAACGTGAATTTTTTCTCGTTTCTTTCTTTCTTTTTCTCTTTTTTTGTTCGTCTTTATTTATTTATTTATTTTTTTTTAATTTTTTGTTTTTGTTGGTATTCACGGTGTGTATGTCGGCGTCGCTAATAAGAATTGACAGTGAGATAACGGAAATCGCGCGGGCGATGGAGCAGCTCGAGTAACTAACGAGACCGGTCGCAACGCACAAAGGGTATTATTTTCCCGATAGGATTGAATGGATCGGCCGAATCCCATTCATTGTCAGTCAGAGAGAACTTTCCCTCAGCGGCCGCCCACGCGTTCGTCGATGCGCGTACACACAAGCATACACACACACATCCATACAAATAAACTCACACAGTAAGCCCACCTACGTGGGACACGTGTACACTGCTCGTGCAGTATTTCACTCGAGCAATTTAAACTGGTTATTTGCCGGGCGACACGCGAGGCACCTGGTCTCTCTCTCCCTATACAACGCATCCCGCCAAAAACCATCTGCGTTCTCTTACTCTACTTAAATTGTACTGAGGTTTCTATTTTATTTTATTTTATTGTCTTGTTTTTTTTTTCTTTTTTTTTTATTATTTTTATTTCTTTATTCTTCCCTTTCTTTCCTTTTCCTTGGATTGTGGGTAATTTTTTGTATTTTTTCTTTTATATATATATATATATATATATATATATAACGACAATGGTGATGTAGTTAAACATATTATTTTGGAGTGATCGAACTCGTGTGAATTCATGTAAGTTAAGTAATTGTTACTATGCGTTCGTTTTCTTTTGTTCTTTCTATATATTGGTTTTCTTTTTTTCTATCTATCTCCTTTACTCTTTCATATTCATATCTTTCATGAAGATAATACTGTCACCATGTAGATAAGTATACACGCGATGTGTTTGCATTACGTAGATTTTAGAACCGTAGGCAATTCGATACAATTTAAAATTCAAATGATAATTAGAAAGCAACAATAATTTTCTACAGGAGTTCATGGACTTATTCTGAACGAACATTGACATTAATGGCTAGAGTGTGGCTCACGTTTATTCGAATAATTATTTTGTGGCCTAAATGATCGTCGGTGTAAGTTAATTGACGTTCCATTCGCTCGTTAATTGTAAAATTAAAAAAATCTATTTATTCTCTTTTTTTCTGTTATAAATTTTTAATATTGGAATTATAACACGTTGTAAATTAATCGTGTGATTTTTAAATTATCATTTGGAATCTTGAACAGTCGCGTAATCCAAAAACAAAATTCGTGCCGTTTCCGATAAAATTCACTGAAATGATTTGTCCCTTGTAATAATTTATCAATCTTAGAAATGATTAAAAAACATTTCTTACCGATAATAAATCAACATAAGAATGCATCGCATTAAATATCTTACATTATTGATAATAAATAATTACTTGCCGCTTTTGATAATAATTATAAATTTTAACTTGTCAAAAACGTTTCGCGAATGTTTAACGAACAATTTTTCATTTGTTTCATTTTTATTGTAAAAATAAAAAAAAAAGAAAATGCATGATCCTTTTTAATTACCCAATAGTACTTACGCATTCGAGGATTTGTATAATCTCGACCATCCATTCATTCGACAGGAAATAAATTTAACTTTATTATTATCAGTGATCTTCCTTTCGAAATACATAGTATATATATATTAAAAAAAAAAAAAAAAAAAAAAAAAAAGAAATTTATATTTTATAGATTCGTATAAATAAAACCTCATAAAAATTCATATGTAATTCTCAATAATCATGGCTCGATGCTTGCAATCTTTAATTCTAATCTTCATTTTTTACTTTGTATAGTATCTTCTCGTTTTGCAATAAAAATGATATCTCACTCTCTCTCTCTCTCTCTCTCTCTCTCTCTCTCTCTCTCTCTCTCTCTTTCTTATTCTTTTTCTCTCAACGCTCAATCGCGTCCATCTTGAAAGTTAAAAGTACGAAGCAAAAGAATGAAACAAAAGGACAGGAAAAGAACAAAAAGGACGGCTTCGTAGGAAACGTTATCCACGACTGTCGAGAGAAAACGTCGGCTAGATTCTCGTTAAAGGACAATAAAGGGCTGCGATTAAAATAATTTACGACCTCGCGAGTGCCGGCGAGGAGCGCGAAGAAAAGAGCGGAGCTCGTCGCGTTACGTACCTTTTTAGAGTCTCTTCTCGTCTAGGAGGAGTCTTTTAACCGACTCTCGAGGTGCAGTCGTCGCTCGCTAAAAAGCCCCACTCCATCTCGGCCGCTTTTTTCTTTTCTTTTTCTTTTTTTTTTTTTTTTTTTTTTTTTTTTTATTTTGTGCCCGACGTACTTACATAAATGCCCCGTCGCGCCTTCAAGAAAACGCATGCTCGAAGAAGAACGCTTTTTTAAACGATCGATAAGTAGGTAGATTTAAAAAAAAAAATTTTTTAAGCATTGCAAATATAATTAATTTAATCTTTCGTCGAATATATTCTTAGACGAAGTCTAAGTTATATCCTATCTCCTTTTATCTTCTTTTTTTGTTTTCTTGAAAAACAAAAAGAAAAGAAACAAGCAAAAAAAAATATATTCCATTAATTTTCGTTATATTAATATTAATCTCTATAGTTTGTGTACGTTATTATGAATTTTTTCCAACACGCTATTCTTCTCTTATACAGTTTTAGAATTGAAGTAAAAATAAAAGAGTATAGGTAGAAATTAATGCGACGAAACAATTCGTTGAATTTGTATCGTTAATAAGTGTCGTTTCTAATTTCGATCGTTTAAATAAATACTTCCTGCTAGAATCGTTTTATAATTGTGAATAATATAAAAGAATTTCGACGTACCACCCTCGAAGGACTATTATAGATCAGATTAAAATAGAAACGTAATTTTTTCGAATTTTCTTACGAGAAAAATCATTTTCTCATTTCTAATAAATGTATCCTTATTAAAATCGATAACGACGAAATATTCATACCGAGTCAAACGCCATTTTATTAACTAATTCGAAAAATTTTAACTAATCTCGAAATATCGACAAGATCGAACGGGATTATCTTTTCTCTTCTTTTTTTTTTCTTCTTCTTTCAAATATCCTAAAAAATAAAAAGAGGAGGAGGAGGAGGAGGATGAGGAGGAGAAGAAGGAGAAACGATCAACGTAGTCAATTTTGTACAGGGAGCGAAGCTAATTAATTGCATGCCGTAACCCGAACGCAGAGATGTACGTACGATCGAGCAATTAATTAGCCATTTAATTTAGATCCTATCAGGGAAGGAGGTCGTCGAGTTGACCACTACCAGCATTTCGATCGCTTTCTTTATCTTTCTACGGGGCTTCGGCAAAGCCCCAGAGAATCCTTCGAGTGTTCCCCTCTATCTCCCCTCCCCTCCCTCTCAACCTCCTTCTCCCGGTAGAATGTTAATTACCGTTCACCGAGTCCAAGACCTGAGAGATCTCCCACCGACTCTGATTCTTGCGAAAAAGCTAACGTTCGTGGCGCCTTCATGGCTACTCATTTTTAAAGGACAAGGTTTAATTACATTGCCGTCGGCAACCCAGACGCACGGGGTGCTATCCCGAGCATCACGAAAGACTTTTCGATCCGATATATATTGTATTATATTAAAACGAGGAAATTGCTTCCCTTGGCAGGAGCCATACCGTAAAGGAGATACGGCTCACGTTGGATTCAAAACGTTATCTGCCAATTTGCCCGCATTCGATGAAATCCCTTTCGATGATCTTACACGGTGATCTCGCAAGCCTCGATTACTCCTGGATTTAACTGTGACCATTAGGATAGCCAGCGTTAAACGCCTCCATTATTTCTCTTCTTCTGCTTATTCCTATCTTTCTCTCTCTCTCTCTCTCTCTCTCTCTCTCTATCTCTCTTTCTCTATTTCTCCCTTTCTATCTACCTCTTTCTCTTTCATTTTCTTCCCGTCTCTTTACGATTATCTCTCCTTGATATTTTCCAAACGAAAAATCTTTTCTTTATCGTCGTTATTGCTTTTAAATATATTTGCAATTAAGATCGGTTCTCTGCACTCGTTTCTTTTATCTCTTTCGATTGCATCTTCGATAGTGATTTTTCTTGATCATTAAATTATTTCATAGAAATGACAGGAATAGAGAAAATTTTACATCAAATTATTAGAAATTACAAGGTGGGGGGGAGGGGGGAGAAAATTCACTCGTTAATATCGCGAGTATATATATATATATATATATATATATATATATATTTTTTTTTTTTCTTTTCGAAAATAAACATCAACGGGACGTTTAAGATTCTTTTTCCTCGCGTTTATCGAATAATAAAAATAAACCTCGAGTGTAAGCGATACGAAACGGAAATTATTATTGCGGGTACAAGATATAATGTAGGATATAACGGAGAAATTAAAACGAGTTGTATTTAATACTACGACAGGATTCATAAAAAACTCGTTACTTTCGGGAATCGAGCTGACTTCGACCGTAAGAGAAACCCTTCGTATTTCTTTTTTTGTTTCCTTTCTTTCTTTCTTTCTTTCTTTCTTTTTTCCTTTTCCGTTTCTTTTCTTTTTTTCTTTTTTTCTTTTTTTCTTTTTTCGACGACAAGCCATAATTTCGGACGTTGTATTCGTGCAAACAACGTAGTCGCCTCGAGCATTTCTTTCTTCTATACCATTCTTTATTTCCATTCGAGATAATAAACGAGTATCGTAAACCTCCAACACTTTGTAATTGTTCTTTTTCGTTAACGATCTTACTTTGATGGATTACAACGGTACACGTATATACACATACTTTTATCTTCTTTCTTTTTCATTTTCTTTTTCTTTCTCTTTTTCTTCCTCGTTTTTTAAACGTTTTAGAGTAGTTAAACGTTTAGAGAGTCGGTCCAGTTTACGATCACTGCATTCGCCCTCTAAGAATAAGTATCATTTTATTGCGGAAGATTTCCTTTTTTCTCTCTGTTCCTCCCCACCCCACCCCACCCCACCCCACCACACTCCTCTTCGCTCCTTTTTCTTTCTCTCAGTAAATTACCGCGCAGTTATGTTTATAGAAGAGCACACGGGTATACGAACCGCATACATTCTCTTTTTTTCTTTAATTTTACCCTCGATAGAAAATGTTCGGACTTAAACTCGATTATCTCGAATATCATCATTGTTTTGCTTTTTCTTGTTCCATTCTTTTTTTCTGACAAAAATTATCCGCTAATGACAATGTTAAACGTAAAAAAAATTAGTCCAAAGAATCAAATCGATCGTTTGTAGCTGTATGCTTCAAAGTAAAATATATATTTATATCGTAAAACATATTCATGAACTTTTTTTACGTGTATTACGAGAATATGTTTATATATATATATATATATATATATATATATTGCATTTCTCATTTATTTGATATATTAACTATTAAAAATAATATTTAACAATAAAAAGAAAGAGATTTTATATTATTTAACAATTTATTCGTAAATTTTTCTTTATAACAACTATTCCTCTCTTTCTCTCTCTCTCTCTCTCTCTCTCTCTCTCTCTCTCTCTCTCTCTCTCTTTCTCTCCACATATTATGAAAATGAATTGCGCAAGATTTTGGATGCAGTCTGGAACATGCTTCCGGTGCATGCATGCATACATATATACATATATACATGTACACATACATACATACATACATACATACATATATATATATGTATACGTACTTGCATACATCGGACTTGGTAGAGCCATGACTACGGTCGATGCCATTGAGAGAGCAGCGCCGTTATAACCGCAGACCAAAGGGAAGGAATGCCTAATGAGCCAGACGTCTCACGTGGGAGCGATCGTTTCGTCCTCGTAACGACAAGACGAGCGTAGCAAGGTGCTTCAACTAGATGGTGCGACCGGAGAAACTCGTAATTTACTCGGTCGGAACTCGATGACGACGACGACGACGATGAGAACGACGACGACGACGACGACGACAAGGACGGGATACGAAATTTGAATTTAAACCGAGCCGAATGGTCGGCGATCAACTCGAAGTCACGGCGAATTAAGCTTCTACGAGTAAAATCTTCTCTAAGCCCTGCCTGTGTATTACACGCATCAAGATTCTTATGCTCTTCCTCTTGATCCAACAGTGATAATTTTTAATCTTCATTCGAACGCCGAGACTTGACTTTTATCCCACCTCGATTCTATCTATACTTCGTTTTTTTTTTTTTTTTTTTTTTTTTTTATTATGACCGAAAATCTTCTTTTGATGGGAGTGATGGTCCACTTTCTTTTTTTTTTTTTTGCTTCCGCGTACATGGTACAATTTAATCGATATCAAAAGAAAAAAAGAAAATATATATTTGTAAAAATAAATACATGACAAATTATGAATATATGATATATTATATCTACATTAATATTATTTAAACGTATAAAAATTGTAAGACGAAATAAGGAAATGATTCTAGATTAAAAAAAAAAAAAAAAAAAAAAAAAGAAAAGAGTGAGGAAAAAAAATAAAAAAAGGAATCGTTTCACCCTTGCAAAAGGTTATCTCGTTCGAATTGTCCCAGGGTGAAATGACCCCCACGATTCAGTGTCATGGCTCGAGTAATAAGAAGAATTGTCAACGTAGAAGAAAATTTATTTCATTTGCTCGCATAATAACACTTCACCACGGAGATCGCAAAAAGTTCAAAAATGTTGAAAAACCCTTTCGTGTAGTCACTTATATCTTAACTGATCGAATCCAATCATCTTGTTTCGGCGTACGGCCATATTGCTTCCTATATCCGACGTATTTAGCATTATTATCCTCGTCGAAACTTTCTTCATATTCTCTTCCTTACAAAATCTGAAAACTTTTTTCATTCGTGGACGAACTCTTCCGTAAACGGGAAACGTTTTGCGTTTGAGTTTCTTTTAAATTTTTACGGCTTAAAACTATTCCCCCTAAGTTTATTAATTCCTTCGTTTAACTACAACTACACGATGTAAACGTGAATTCGATTAATTTTTATTTAACATTGTGTTTGCCACGTGTCTGTCACGTGGAAGTCCTTTCATTAATTGCTTGTGAACAAACAAGTGAGGAGAAGATTTTACTTCTTTATTTTCCTTTTTATCTTCCTCGGTCACGTTTCTCTAATTGTTGTTTTTTCATTTAAGAAAGCTCGTAACAGATCCTTCGTCTGTTAAAAATGATTAACGCAAAAGAATAAAAATTCATCGTCTTCGTAAACGGAGACGGGACCTTGAGAAAAATTTTATGTCAATTGAAATATTTTTCCTCTTTGAAATCAAACAATTTATTTTTCCTTGGCCCATTTTTTTTTTCGTATCATCGAAAATAAAAAAGTAGTAGATATTTTAATTAGAGTCAGCCATTTAATGGCACGACCTTATGCGTCATATAATTAAAATAATTCTATGACGAATAATATTTCGTAGAGAAATAAAAATTCCTGAAATATGATGATAATCTTATACGGAAAAAGTCTATTAGAAATTTTTTAAGGAGATCTTAACCCCTTTTAATAGAAATGACGAATCTCTAATGGATTCTCTAATGCCACATCCGAAATATTCCAAGTATTTAAATACCGTACTCTTAAATATTTTCTGCCATATTCGTATGAACATAATTCTAGAAGTAAGTGCCGTTAAAAAGAAAAATCGCATGAGTAAGTACCGTTATGAAAAAAAAAAAAAAACAAAATATATAAATAAATAAAAAAAATAAATAAATAAAAAAATAAATAAAAAAGACAAAGGGAAAAATAAAAAGAGAGAGAGAAAATTATCTCGCAATAAAAGAACAGTTACTAGTTTTCCTTTCCTTTTTTTTTTTTTCTAAAATAAAATCGTTACGATTCAAAGGGGAAAGAGAAAAATTACTTTAATGGATACGTCTTCTTGAAAAGTAAATCGTTGACGAGAAGAGGGGGGGAGGGGGAGGAGATTAATTAAGGAGGAAGTAGGTAAAGCATAGTTTTTCACAATCTAATACGTAGGGAACGTTTTAACGAAGGGAACAACGATAAGAGAGAAGAAAGAAATTGGAGAAAGAGAGAGGGAGGGTAGGAGATTGGTGGAGGTGGGGTAGGGTGAGGGAAGAAGGTAAAGACTCGCGAATACGACGAGTACAAAAGGGAATAGGTCGCAAGAAGTTCGTTGAAGCGTGACGTGCTTCGGAGCAGTAGCCTTGAGGCACGCTCATGAAATTTCTTCGTCTTTGAGATATATATATACACACACACACATATATATATACATATATAGACACATGTATAATATATATATATATATATATATATATATATATAGTATAATGGACGATGGTGGTGAAGCAATGGAGCGTCGTTGTTCGACCGTCCCTCTCGTCGAACCCCGATTGCCCGTAATTTACGCGTTGCGTGGAACAAATAGTCCTTTGGTAAAAATAAGGACCAAGAACGAAACGCATCCACGAATTGGCTAACGTTCATGACCGGAAATTATCCTGGACAATAATCTTTTTCTTTCTCCTTCAATTTTTTTTATCCTCCCTTTTACGTTTCTGCACGTAGTTATCGTATTCTTTTATCGTGATCACTAATCGTCCAGTTATCTTTTCTTTTTTCTTTTTCTTCTTTTTATTAACGAAAGTTTATTTAATCGTATATTTGTTTATTATTTTTCATCCTTTTATATTTAGGTATAAATTATATTTCATTTATTATCTAACCGTTGTTGTCACGCGATCAATATCGTGAAACGTTTGCCAGGCCAATTTAAAACGCATTTTTCGAGATTTTAACGCGCCATACATTTCTCCGTGAGATTATTGTTTATCGGTTAAAAGTCATTGGAAATGTTTCACTTGTACGAAAATCCACTAGGAAAGGATGAAAATTAAATAAAATAAAAAATGCTGTTGGCTGTGCACTACCGACGTTTGTAGCGATAAGATTGAATTCAGAATGAAGAAATTTTCTTTTTTTTTTTTTTTGCCATTTATCAATTTTAAAAAAACGTCACAAAGAAAAATTTGTATAACGTTTGTAGGAAAAACTTTTTTTTTTTCTTTGAATTATTACTCATATTATTATTTTTTTTTTCTTTATTTCATTTTTTTCATAAAATTGAAAATTACATAACTTTTGTTTATATTCTTTGCACCTCGAACCATGAATCACAGAACTTTCTATCGGATCTCTATAAATTTCTACTTTCGATTTCTATGTAATATGCATTCATGCACGGCATCACGTTCGAGTGCACGTGCCGGAATGTCTCCCGCAGTTCATTGCGTTATCGCGTCGTCGTAATTAATCGCTTCTGATTATATCACGATAGGAATATAAGCATACATACATAGATAGTGTGTATGTATATATATATATATATATATATATATATATATATATATATTATATACATAGAAACATGTATCTATATACACAAAGTCTTTAAGTCTTGAAACGTTTAATACATCTTTTCGTATAAATTATTATTATTTATTCTTCGATAATAACGATATATGTAATTTATTAATTTGTATGTATTACATACATTTATTTTTCTTATTTTAGATTATTGTGAAATATTAAAAATTTGTTGTAAATAATTTCATAAAAAATAATTAAACAAAATTTCTCACCGATATTATTCCCCGTCGATATTTCGTAATAATCGATAGCTCGGGATCATTCCATGAATTCTCTTTACAACTATTAGCTAAAGTAAGCTGAAACATTTCCAGCATGCCTGTTGCAATTTTCTCGACAAATTTTATATTAAAAATAAATTAAGATATAGACATTGTACTCTGGAGTTATATATATATATATATGGAGAGAGAGAGAGAGAGAGAGAGAGAGAGAGAGAGAGAAGAAGAAAAAAAAACATGACAATAATTCAATTTTTCCATTAAATCCATTTCAAATATTTACTTAATAATAATTAAATACGAGTAATATTTTTAATTTCATCTAGAAAAATTTATAAACATATTCACAACAACGACAACGGCAACAAAAAAGTTATGCTTTCGAGGTTGAGAAACATATTTGAAAAAGGATTGGTAAAGGAAGTAGACGAAAACGGAACAAAAAGAAAAGGAAAATACTCGGACAGAGCCATGGGATCGAAGTTCGATGAAAGCCAGCGGATTTCGATCTGCTGTGTCGGCGCATTAATCGCGTTATCTACTTATCCGTTTCTCTCGCATCTCAACGACAACGGTAATTCAATTTGCGCCATCGCTCGGTTCTCACTTCGAAGAGACATTGAGGAGAAGAACCCCTCTCTATTTCTCTCTCTCTCTCTCTCTCTCTCTCTCTCTCTCTCTCTCTCTCTCTCTATCTATCTATCTACCTATCTGTCACTCCCTCTCTCTCTCTCGCTCTTTGTCTCTCTATCTCTCTCTCTTAAGCAAAGCGTCGAGTACTTTCGAATCCGGGACCAGCTACTATTATCGAGACATATCTGTTTAACGTCGCCTTCAGTGTCTCCTTACATTCGTGGCACGTTTCATCGCTTCGTCGAATCCTTGGTGAGGGTTTTCGACTTGGTGAGCCGATTTCAAGACGTTTAAATGGTCTCACGTCGAACGTTCTAACCCCTACTGGCATTATGTTTCCTAACTTCGAGCTTAGATAAATCTAACCGTAATGTTAGTTGTTTCTACTCTTCATTCTTTTGTTTTTTAACTGAAGCTATCATATAAACTTATCTAATATATATATTGCTTGTATATTTTTCTTTTCTTTTTCTTTTCTCTTTTCTTATTTTACTCAATTAGTCTTGTAATCTAATATATTTCTTTTTATACCCGTAGCTTATATTATTATCATATTATCCTTTTCTTATCTTGTATTCTATTACTTTTTGTTTTATACATGTAGGTTATACCTCGATATAATAAACCTCTCTCTCTCTCTCTCTCTCTCTCTCTCTCTCTCTCTCTCTCTCTCTCTCTCTCTCTCTCTCTCTCTATCTCTTTCTCTCTCTCTCTCTCTCTCTCTCTCTCTCTCTCTCTCTCTCTCTCTCTCTCTCTGTCTGTCTATCTTTCTCTTTCAAATTTTCAAATTGTTAAAAACATCTTCTCGAATCTAAAATAAGACTCTGTCATAAGATGATAACGAAGTCCCCTTGTTTTTAGGGTCCTTAAAAGAGCTGCTTTAAAAAAGAAAAAAAAGAAAAGAGGAAGAAGGAGAGGACGAAGAAAAAGAATCGGAATCACATGAAATAGTAGATTTATTGCCTGTTCGAACTCGATTTGTATTTAGTCAAAAACCTTTTAAATTCGTGGTGAAACGTTGCCTAACCAGCATCCCTCAGAGGGATGTTTCCGAATCGAGAGACTTGGGTCGCGAACGTCGACGCTACGACCCCACATCGGTAACGCTCGTTTGTCTCCACGACTACGGAAACAAAATAATTAGGGGGAGTCGAAAAGGGGAAGGGACCGTGGCGACGGAAGTGTTGGTGGAAGGATAGGAAAGGATGAAAAGGAAAAGGGACGATTTGGGACTTTGGGAGTCGCGTAATCGTGTAAACTCGACTCGGCAACTTCGTTTAAATGTTGTTCCCAATTATGTTTACGTTAACCGTTTCATCCTCGTTCGCCCGAATGATCATGCTCTGCATTAAATTCGTTTGCCCGGACCACCACCCTCTCGAACTTCTCTTTAATTCGTTCGGTATACGATTAATCTTGAAAATTAAGTCTTTTTCTTCTCTCTCTCTCTCTCTCTTTTTTTTTTTTTTTTTAATATTACCCTTGATCCATAAATAAGTGCCGTTTTATCCTAATAAACTTCATACTTGTAACGACACTAATTTATAAATCGATGGTAGAACCCATATATCAACGAATATTATCTAATATTAATAATATTTATGAAATGGTACTGTATTTGTGTGCGCGTGTGTGGGTTTGCGAATAGGAGATTTTCCTCTTTGTTCGATCAATGATTAAAATATTCTTCGTAAGGCTCTAGAAATTCTCTTTAATTTGTAATTCTTTATTTTTTTATTTTTTTATTTTTTTACTTTTTTTTTTCTTTTTATTAATAAGTAACAAGATTTATAAATAGGATTAAGTCGAAAAAGATACTTTTCTCTTCTCTCGCTTTCATCTCTTTTTTTTTTTTGTTCAATCGAAGGTTAAAACGTTTTTTTATGAAGCATCAAGAATGGAGCACCCTGTGGTGAAAAATTAGAGATAAGCTGGCGGCGTGTCAACCATCAAAAGACCCAAAGAGCCGCTCGCTTCAATGACCGGAGAAAAAGCAACGAGTTGCTTCCTCGTGAGAGAGAGAGAGAGAGAGAGAGAGAGAGAGATCGACCATGTTTCCCATAAACGGAAGCATGTTGAGCTTCTTTTTCCTTTTTATTTTTAACAGTACCGATTTATCGTCCGCAAATCGCGTTATGATCCAAGACAGCTCCGTGAAAGACCGTAACGTACAACCTCGATTATCTTCTTCCGAATCAAACGAATTCTAATTTTTACGTCGTCCTATATGATATTTGTCGAGTGTATATAATACGTAGATAATATCTATGTGTGTATGTACATATGTATATGTACATACGGTATTTAAATACGTACCCATGTATCTATGTATGTGTGTACGTTGGATCGACTCGATAATTTAAACATTTTTTCACAAAACCTTTCTGTTTGAAAAGACGAATATGCCGTGTGATGTGAAAAGAAAAATATTGTTGTTAACGTTTGAACGAGAGAAATAAGCAAATATTATTACAGGGATTATATTTTTCCAATGGTTTATGCCCGAATAAACATAATAAAATAACAAGAAAAACGCTATCGGATACCCTCGTGGTCGAATGAAGCTTCGTTCGTTTATTCTATTAAATTGGGCTGGAATGCTTTGAGAAATAAGAGAAATAAAGAGAGAAAGAGAGAAAGAGAAAAAAAATATTTCATGGTGAAACGTTTTAATGGGATTAAACTTGGTTCCCGAGCATATTTTTTTCAACTTCTCTTCTTCGGGGATAAAAAAAAAAAGAGAGAGATAGAGAGAACGACAAAGAGATTGTTTTCAGTGACCAAAAAAAAAGCTTTTCAAATAAAAAAGCAAAATAATACGTACAATACAACGTATAATATTACAAAATTATGGTAATAATGTAATACGAGATATGATTGATATAAGTAATAGTAAAAAAAAATAACTAACCATAACTATAATGATGATAAAGATGATAATAATAATAGTAATAATAATAATAATAATAATAATAATAATAATAATAATAATATTTATATTAATAATAATAATAATAATAATAATAATAATAATAATAATAATAATAATAATAATATTTATATTAATAATAATAATAATAATAATAATATTTATATTAATAATAATAATAATAATAATAATAATAAAATAAGAAGAAGGGTCCAAGTTCTTTCTTTACTTTTCATCGATCGGTTAAACCCTTAGTCCTGTCCCTTTTTCTCAAGCTTTACTACTCCCCCATACTTGGATCCACTTACGCCTTTTTACGGTGGTTTAAACCTCTCATTGAATTACTTCTAAAAGTTATTAAAGATGCTCGGTCGCGAAGATGTTGTCGTCATCTTATTAACGGCACGGTCCGAGAATCAAATTTCTTTGTCCTTCGTCATTTTCCGTCTACGGTGTTCGTCGATTCATTCCTTAAAACGACTATGTTCCTTCTCGGTAAAGAAAAATCTATTACGACCTTTATTACTATCGATTGTTTTCCATTAATGACATCGTATCCCTTAATAAACCATCGAGAATATGATCACTTGTCTCTCTCCGATCATCCATCGAAAGCATTGATTGTTTTTTTTATTATCGATAGTAATTGAAATTTTTAATTTAAATTAAATTTTGAAAACTATTTTTGAAAACTATTTTTGAAAAGTATTTGTAAAATACATACATATATATATATATATATATATATATATATATATATATATTACAATAATATTTTATTTGTATTTTATATTAAAGATTTTGTTAAATATTATTAATTTTTGTTTAATATACATAACATTCAATCTAAGACAAAGTAATAAATACTAAATAATTGAGCAATATAATAATAATAATAATAATAATAATAATAATAATAATAATAATAAGGTTTAACGAGATTAATAAAACGTCTATATAAAATCGGATTATTGTTAAAGAATTTTTATTAGATTGTTTAATATTAAAAATTATCGATATGTTTTATGCGATGAATTAATTTGTTCACGACTCATTTACGTTTCCTAAGTACTTCATTAATTCTAAATAAAAAAAAAAAGTTTACTATAAAGAATATACCTATATATATCATTAATTTTGTGATTTTATGGTTATTCCTAACCAGAGCGACGTTTAAAATTAATGTCGCGTAACGGGTTCCAGGTCGTTCTGAAACTCCGACGTCCGTCGATGGACGCTCGCGAATTACCCTTTACGACTATTGGATCGTATATATAGGAAAATGGACGCATCGGGATTAAAGATGAGATCTCCCACAATCCACCCTGCAAAACTATGATTATTGTTCCGTCGTTGGCGCTCTTTCAAACTGCGACGCACGTATTCTAACGAAAACTATTTGTGTTTGTTCTTTAAATGATTCCTCTTTTTTTTCTTTTTTAATATTATCCAAATATACAAAATGTACGGAAAACTTTAAGACCGACATTGCGTCTAAAATTCATATCGCATACTTTTTTTTTTAAACTAATAACACGATAATTGAGCTTTTTAATAAAATAAGTTTTCAATCGATACATTTTATTGATTAATATTATGCATGCGAAATTATTTCTAATATACTGTATTTTTATTCTATAAAACATTTCAAAACATAAGATAAAGATTTTGTTATTAAGTAACGATAACCGAATTAATGAAATAAATCAATTAAAATTTTTATAACGCAAAATAACAAAAATACCGAAGACAATCATACGTGTTAAAATGACGGATTATATGAGCGTTGTCTTATAATTATATTTTATTATACTAAATGTTAATCTAAATACTATCTTTTTTTTTTCTTTTTTAATTTGGTATTATAAAAAAAATGTTTGATTAATTTTATCATCGTCATCATCATCATCATCATTATTATTATTATTTAATTGATAATTATTAAAAAGATTGAACAATTTAAAAATGATAACTGATCGCCTGTTTTTATTCACTATAAAAATAATTGGATAAATGTCTCGAAATTGTCAAAAGGAATAAATAAAATGGCGGCTATTAAAAAATTTCTCAAAGTGCAATTTGCAAAAGTGGATATTACACGTTCTCTCTCTCTCTCTCTCTCTCTCTCTCTCTCTCTCTCTCTTTCTCTCTTGGGGATTATTTCGGTGGAAAAAGAGGCAATGAGGGTGGAAGGGGGAAGCGATAGGGGGAGGGATCAAAAAATTGTGGTCGAGAGTTTGATGTAGATTAAGGCTGTGTACGAGTCAGCAATGGCGTCTCTCTGATATATCAGTAATCAGGCTAAACGACGTGCGTGCACGCGGCCGAGATCCACCCCTAACGCTTTTCACGTTGGATGCTGGATCGTTTTGATTGACAGGAACAAATACTCGAATCAACGTAGACGCTCTGTCATCGTCGTGACCGTTTCGTTGTATTCCATTACGAGCGAGCGTTTCGTTTGGGGTAAAAGAAAAAAGAAAATAAAGAAAAACGTTGCAAACGCCCTACTTCGGACAGCTTGAATCATTCTTTCCTCGAATAAAATCTTCAATTCCACGTTAAGCCGAAAAAAATTGATACTTAAAGTAGATTCGGGAGATAAAAATTCGTAATAATTGTTATAGGTTTTGATTCACATTGTGTATACTTCGTGAAATAAAACAGTATATTTATAATGTAATATTTATATGAAACCTTCGAGAGAAAACGCGTCACATTACAGGAACGTATAACTTGCATGAAGTTTTCGTTGATTGATAAAAGAATCTCGTTTAGAGTAAAACTCATTTTATATTTTTTATCGTCCATTTTTATTGATTTATTTATCATTTTATTATATCCATACTTTAGCATCTTTCTATGTCTATTGAAAATATTCAAATCTATTCCCTTTCGGTTTATAGAATGTTATTAAATTTATAAAAGCGTTTAAATATCATTATGACCGAACGTGCATCGATCATATCATTCAATGTTAAGTTTTTTGGACGAAGTATTGTCACGCGTCGGTAGACGTAACTATTATTATTATGAATTTTTCCTACGATACGTATCCCCCCAAAGAGCGTTGATAGAAAAATAAAAGAAAAAGAGAAGGAGAATGAAACAGGTAGAGTGTTCCCTCTGGAATCAGCAAACGAAGCGCTCTTGTCCAACCATCTGTCGCCTTACGAGGATAAAGCTGAAAGAAGAGCAGAACGGAATCCACGATGTTCCCAACGTGATCTCTTCCATTCTTCCTATCCTATATCCCTAGCTCGTTCTCAGTCTCCCTATAGACAGTATCCTAGCTATCCTATCCTGTTTAGGTTAGGCGAGTGAACGAAGCAAGGAAAGGGCCACGGGTTAAGGGCAACCGGCCGAAACAGCGAGCTTCACCGAAACACACGGCGACCTCACCATTGGCGAATCACAATGGAGACCACCCTGTTGTTGTGCATTCGCTAACAATGGAGTTGGAGCACCGTCGTTGTAATACTTTGATCCCGAACGAAGGGAGCCAGACAGGACCACCGGTCTTTCCCTCCCAATTATAGCCCTCTCCCACGATCGATCGTTTTCCCTACCTTGATGCAAAGAGGAAACCGACAAATTTATAAATTATACGTCTTTCAATCGTTCATTTTGCATATCAAAATTCATCGATATATATATATACACCATTCCCTCGATTTACGCGAATATCCGTTCCACGTGGATTTGATTTACGCGAATAAAAATCGTTTAAATTGAATCTGTCGGTATAAAAGGAAAAATATTGGAAATAAAAGATAGTAAAAGATTTGGAAATAACATGTGTACACATTTATTTCGCATAACTTAACAAAAATATAAATATAAATTTAAATAAACGTCGTAGATCGTGTGAAGGCCTTGCTGTTGCATTTGAATTGCAAAGATTTACATTAGTGTACGGAATAAATCAGATTAGGAGAACCTGAAATAAATTATTTTTTATTCAACGGCCAAAACACATTTTGTTATTTAACGACATTAATTAACGGACATTAAGGAAATTTATTATGGATATAAAAATTGAGGACCCCGTCAAGTGCTTCTACGCTTAAATTTAAATTAAGAAAAAATTCGAAAAGTAAAGTTAATCGATTGGGCTTGTGAACTGCTGAATTATATCGATGAAATCATTCGATTCGATTTATTAAATCGAAATTATTTTATATGACACCGATCTCGAATTAATTCAAATTACTCGACTTTCGTATTCGCGAAATGTATTTTATTTTTCTTTTTCTTTTTTTCGATAAAAGTGACATCACATGAATAAATCTTAACTCACATTATGAGGTAGAATTTTGAACCGATATAGAACAAGATTGGAACGTTTGAAGAAATCGCAGTATAGCATTTTTAATCCTTATCATCGTAACAATTTCAAATATCCTCCAACTCTTTCCTTTAAATATTTATCACTAACCCAATGCTCGATTCGTTCGAAATAAAACGAAATTAGAATTTGTAAAAAAACCTCGATGTCATTTTAAAAGATAATAATAACATTGTTCGATTAATCGGACTTTTTACAAAAATCTGCCATTATTTGAAATGAAAAAATATTTTGGACGGTGGGTCGATCGGGCGATGGGGCGGCGGGAAAGAGAGGAGTGTTATGAACGTTACTCGAAATATTCAGAAAAAGTTGTTTCTCGAGAAAGGAATAAAAAGAATAAAATAAAAATCTTAACTCGGATCGATGAAAGGACGTAGAAGAAAGTTAGAACGTGAGGAAAGAAACGGGTCTGTAGAACTTTCTTCAATCGTTTTTATTCGCGTAACACGAGACTGACATACCTCGATAATATTTCTTGCAACGAGGTCACAGGCCGTCCTTTCTTATTCTTTCCCTTGTGGTTGTCTCTTTTATTTTATTTTTTGTTTCTTTTTCTGTTTGTTGTTGTTGTTGTTGTTGTCTTCTTTCTCCTTCACTGCTCTTTTTCTTTTTTTTTTCTTTTTCTTCTTTCCCTTGATTCAACCCCGATGGTCTGTCAAGTTGGTTGATGAGAGCACAATGGCAGTACGAATTCGCCGTTGACGAGACACGACGAATCGTCACGCTCCTCCCACTTGATTCTACCCACTCTTTCTCTCTCTCTCTCTCTCTCTCTCTCTCTCTCTCTCTCTCTCTCTCTCTCTCTGTGTGTGTGTGTGTGTGTATGACTCTCGTCCTTTGACTTTTCCCTAGATCTCCTCTTTCTCGCACTTTCGAAACCATCATTCTAATCGTTCCGATCCTAGCGGTAGCATCGACAGAATTAGATATCGAATATTCAGGGGACCGTTGCCGTTCAGATTTTGATTCGATCATCGATCATCGTCACACGCACTAAGTTCTATTCTACAATAGACAAGCTCTTAACAGATCGCTCGAAGGATTCTCGTAATACCTTTTTACCAATGACAAGTAATCGATACAAATCTCCATGCTAAAAATTCTTTTTCTTTTTTTCTTCTTCTTTCTTTTCCCGTTTTTCTTTTTCTTTGTATTCGTGAGAAATACAGTTAGATTAGGATTAGCGGTATCAATGATCATTTTCGTGGGATATGTTATTATTTAACAACCAATGTATCGTCGGCTATTAATTACATTAATTAATATTAGATTTATCGAATGCGTAAATGTAATCAAAATTCAGTAATAATTAATATATAATAGTATTTTTATCGATTAATTATTTATTATTATTGTTATAATGATGACAGTTATTATACCGATGTAATGATATATACAAATGTTATAACGAAAAAGTAAAAGGAAGAAAAAGAAAGGAGAAAATTCATTTGATCGAATCCTAGAGAAAGTTACGTTCGTTTAAAGACCTATCTATATGATCGTTATTATTATATTACAAAACTTTAAGAATCTTACTTAGTAATTTGAAGGAACTTCGATCGAATATAACTCGGTATGAAATTTACTTTAGTTCTAATAATATTAACAGGTAGACGATAAAACGATAAGGTGTATAAGATGTAAGGAATATATATATATTTATATATATAACGATAAGATGTATATGAATATATATATTTATATATAAAACGATAAGATGTATAAGATGTAAGGAATATATATATATATTTATTGTATGATATAAAAGTTTTGTAAAATTTACTTTGCCTTATATTTCTTTTTCTTTTTTCTTTCTTAAGAAGGAAACAAGAAATAGTCGGCGGTATTAATGACCGTGGCCATACGCAAACGCGTAGTAAGAGGTTTAACGATGAAGAATCACATTGGTAGAGCAGGTACGTTCACGCGTATCTTTATTAATCATGAAACGCGAAGGCTAGAAGGCATTGGAACTTGATGGATCACCTCGCACTTCGAGAAATATGAAATTATTGCATCCCTGCAGGTCTTGTCAAAGCCGATGACGACCGAGTGACCTCGAACGGAACCACGACAGCTTGACTAATGCGGTTATACCGACCCCTCACGATCTAACGAAATGGAATATCGCGACGCGATGAGTCGACTCGAATTTATTATAATTTTCTTTTTTTCCTTTTCTTTTATTTTGTCATTCGGATCGATGTAGTAACCCACGTCGCGAAGACCTCACACCTTTTAAATAAATCATGAATGTCGTCTACCGTTTCATTTCTTATCTGACAGAAGCATAACGACAACCGACATTTTTATTTTTCGTCTTAACGATCCTCCGATTAGTATAACTCGAAGAGTGTGGATATTATTTTCTTGAATTATATGAAATTTTATATCGGACGATGATCGAACATTTTTCAAATAAAAATCCAGGCGCTTGTGACGTAGCTGTATGAAAGGACGTAAATGTAAATTGAAAGAAAATAAAAAGAAAATGTTTTATTCCTTGACTAATAAAATTGTTATTTTGTGAGTTTTTAACGCGCTTAAAAAAATCATAATAATAATAATAATAATAATCATCATCGTCATCATCGTCATCATCATAATAATAAAACAAATTAAAACGAGTTTTAAATATTACGGATATATTGGATACATTTTGTAAAGGTGAAATTTGATAAGTTAACCGACCCAGATTAAATTTAATCTGACAGAAAAGCGTATCGCTTTTGATGCATTTTGTGATTCGGTATTGAAAGCCGTCATTCAAAAGGGAAATATAAGTATAAATACATTCCCTTCCTTTTCCTTTCTTACCGTGAACGGTATTTGTTCGCTCTCCCATGTCCCTCTTCAAATTACGATACTCTCCACGATGTATCCTCCCACGATGATCAACGAACGATGACGACAGTTTCTTTTGTTCTCGAAAGAACTGTAAAACAATACTTTTAATTGTTCCGTGACTTCTGCGTAACTTAAATTTTATAAAAATGGTTTCCTTTTCTTTTCTTTTCTTTCTTTTTTCCTTTTTTTAAAGATAGAATATATAATTTGAAATGATAAAAATTTTTCACTTATCCCATACGATTTTAATTTAACACAACTCAAGGATAATTAAAAATAAAAAAAAATATATGTATATATATATATATATATATATATATATATGTCCTATATATTTTTGTCTAAAACTTGCTTTATTTTCGTTAATCTGATTTGATTTCTTTTTGTTCAATTCTTAATAATTATTCTATTAACAAAACGTTGCACACAATCTATATTATACAAATCAATACATGTTTACTTAAACAATGTTTATAGGTATATTTAAGTCGTCATGTTTACGTTGAGACATTAATAACATAAAAATTAAATTTGTAGAGAACTATATCATAACTTTGAATAAGCACGCGAAATCGATTTTAAGATACGTGTAAATTATTTAATCGAGGACAATTGACGAGAATTAATTGACTGATTCATTTTCATTTGCACGATATTTTTGTACTAATATAACAAAACTATTTCTTGTGACCGTCGGATGAAACTATTCAAGTAACAAGGATAACAAAAAAAAAACAAATTGCGATTATAACAAAATATATCTCATATTAATTATAATAATTAAAAATATTTCAACACAATTTTTATATTTAACTTTCTATAGGTAAACAAAGTTTTCTTTTCGCGTTTTAAAAGAAAACAAAAATTGTATAACGTAAAAATTATAATATAATTTGAATAGTGTGACTGTACTTTATATTTAGTACAACTTATACTCGGCAAATATCAACTATCTAGTATATAAAATATTTTCTAACACAAAAACGAAATAAAAATATAATAGTTACATGAGGCTAACAACTTATATTCGACAAATATTAACCATCGAGTATATAAAATATTTTCTAATACAAAAATGAAATAAGAATGAAGTAGTTACATGACGTTACAGACAGTTAAACATGATATCGTACGATCTTGAAAGGAGGAGAGGATAAAAGGAGGAAAGGAGGAAAGTCGACAAAATTGGAAGAATTCAATCGTCGAGAAAAATCAAATTTTCTACTATAAGAAAATTCGTCGATTCGGCGAATATTCGAACGGCGTCGTTCTCGCGTTACGAGGAAAGGTATATCCTTTCCGTTTCCTGTGGTGTATCGTCGTATTACAAGACCTTCTCATTCTCTATGTCTCTCTCTCTCTCTCTCTCTCTCCCATTTCTCCTCGAATTACGATATTCCGTTCGGTGCGTCCTCCCACAACGATCACTGAAGGATGACGATCTAGCGAGTCCCACGAAGACAGCAATTACACGAATCACCGACTCGTGATTGACGTTTGATTCAAATCGGTAGCATTTGTACTTTGAGAAAGAGAAAGAAAAGAATCAAGCAAAATGAATATAATCAATTACAATTATTTCGATTTTTCGTATTAATTGAAAAGAAATTAACGAAATAATGATGAGTCATAACTGTTTTTGAAATAGATAGGTTATAGGTTTGATATTTCGTGTTAATTATCTATCACTTTGTTGTTAAATATAAATTAAATTGTGTGTGTGTGTGTGTATTTCTTTTTCTTTTCTTTATAATCATTTTAAATTTTTCGTTTAATATTTGAATATTTTGCAATTATATGTTATCGTATTACATCTCATTTTTCTTTTACGGTGTATTTTCGTTCGTTTATGAGTATTTTTATCAAGACAAAAATTTTTTCTTCGATCCATTTCTTTTTCCGTTTTTTTCTTTTTTTTCAAAAACCTTTTGTCCAATTTCGTTCGCTATACATACATACATACATACATACATACATACATACATACATACATGCATGCATACATACATACATACATACATACTTACATACATTTATACAAACATATATGAATTTTATTTTCAGTTTTTCCTTATTTTTTTTATTTTATCTATCCTTCAAATATTATGTCTTTTTTTCAATCTGCTATCAACAATCTCGATTAAATTTCATATTTAATATAATATCTTAAAAAAAAAAGTTTCTAATTTCTTCTCCTCGTTATGTCAGAACGATATTAATTTAACTTCTCATCCTGGTACGTTTCGTATTTCATAACGATTGAGAGATATCCAAATTTCTCTCTCTCTCTCTCTCTCTCTCTCTCTTTCTCTCTCTCTGTCTCTCTCTCTCTCTCTCTCTCTCTCGTATTTCACGCGAATATAACTTAAATTAACATCCACCGACGGGATAGGAAAACAATGAAACCTCCGGGCTATTCGAAGAGAAGAGGAGAAATACCTTTGTCCAAGTTGGATCGTTTTAATACAATGCAAATGCTATTTTCCAAGAGTTATTAAAGTCGATAACTTGTTCGATGACAATCTTACATATTTCTGTTTCTTCATTAACATTAATAATTATTTCATATTTTCCATTTCCTTTAACATTATCCCATCATTTCTAGGAAGTACCAGCTGCGCCTTCGTCTAGATCCACGACAACGGACTATTTAGTTCAATGTATTGTGTTCTGTAGTTAGACACGAACTGGTTGTAAGCACTTAGTGTATACATTGTAATCATTCATTGTCACTTGCCCATGTCTGACTTAGAGAACATATTTTATCAAGCATACTGAATATACTTATTGATTTACCATTTATATATACATACATACATACATATATATATATATATATACATAGATAGGTATACATTATCTTTCCTTTTCCTTAACATTTTACAAACTATAAAATCATCCTTGAACGTTATTATTATTTCTCCATTTTGTATTTTCTTATCCTTATCATATCGCTATTATTCTATATGACTTCGGTCACGTGTCTATTTTATCCTCTTTGAACAATAACAAAGAATAAAACCTATCCACCAAGTGACGTACATACGTATCGATTCGATATCTCGAAAAAAAAGGATCTGCGATATCATAGAAAATTAAAGGAAAAAAATGAATTAATAAAAATTCATTATAATCAAAGTTCGAATATAACATAGAATTAGTAGGATTAATCGTACATTATTATTCGTTAGTTAACTTCGTTCGATGCTCGCGTAAAGGGAAAGCAAAATATACAAAAGTAAAAGGGATAATAACGTAACGTTACGAACGGAACATTCGAAATTCGGCTTTCAATGGCAAATGGCATCATCTTCGTCATTTAGAAAATCAATGATTGGTAAGCCGATACAGTCTCCGGACTATTAGAGGTAACTTTCATCGGAGAGAGGAGGTTGACGAACCCTCGTTAAACGACCGATTCATCATTTCTCGAAGAGTCTTTAAGGGCGATTAGGCAGCACGTTGACGAGGAAAAGGGTCAACGAGCTTCCACGAGGCTAAAACGGACGAACCATCTCGTTTCGAGACATTGCCGTTCGACCCTTCGTCGACGGTGGCCCAATCCCTTCACTCAGCCAAGATCCTATTTTTCCTTTTCTTTTTTTTCTTTCTCTCCCCCTCCCTCTCTCTCTCTTCCTTTCTTTTTTTCTTCTTCTACATTTTCTTCTTCTTCGTCCTTACTTTGAACGAGGAAAGATTTAAGGACAATAGACACGTGTCATGACCTTTCCTTTCGATGCAAATTTTTTTATTTATATACATTATATATCACTATCATTTTTGATAATTTTTATGAGCGTAACGCAAATTGTCGGACTATCCGATAACCTTTCGATATTTATCGTAATCGAAAGAAAAATATATAATATTTATTCCTGATCTATTTCGTTCTTTATAAATAGCATGAGAATTATTATATGCTAGTGTATTTACATTTGACCCGTATCATCGTTCGAAATAAACTAACATCTTTAACCGTCAAACGTTTACAATTCGTTATATCTTCGCGATGAGAGTATAATTACAAGTTTTACAATTATGAATAAAAATATAATAAAATATCTTCAATCCTAATAATCACATTTTTATGCCATTGGCAATTTAAAGGAAAAGAGAAAGAAAAATGCCACAACGATCGCAATATCTTCCGATCAACGGGCTTTCATAATTTAGTAGAATTTATTTATTTTTTCTTTCTCTTTTATTTTTCTTTTTTTTTTTAGAAGAAGAAGAAAACGAAAAAATATTTCAATATCGTAAATCCTAAATGGTTCTCCGTGTAGCACCTGTAAGGGTTTGGCGTCTCGATGACAGGCCAGGCCGTCTCTTCGTTTTCTATTAGGCACCCTTCGAGCTCTTCCACCCTTTCTCATCGAATCCTCCACCTTCCTTGCGTCTTTCGCAAGAAGCCTGAGAAGCCGCGACATAGCTCGAATCTCCTCTTCCCTCTTTTCCAAAAGACGTCCCTCA
>OU964969.1:3788878-3956378 GCA_918808275.2 Dolichovespula sylvestris
TTAAGGTGACAAAAAAAGAACAGCCGGAAAGCTTGCAAATTGCCTAATAACAGGCGTTATACACGAACACACCAAATATGTCCAAATACGTAAAAAAAAAAAAAAAAGAAAAATTACGAAATTTCTTTTTAATTAAGATTCGCTTCAAACTTATAATATTATTAGTTATCATTGTTATTGCATTTTACATAAATAAATAAAAATATATATAAATAAAGTATAACAAATAACAATTGAAAAGGAATCGATCCCGACGGGATATGTTTCGTGTTAGAAAGCCAAGAGAGCAAAGTCACTTTCTAACTTTCAACAGGATATTTGAGACGTAATTCCTGTTGGCGTAGTTTTAAGCTGCCTTAGCCAGAGCTTAAACTTTAAGAAGAGATCGTGGGGTACTATGCGTAGTCGGAGATTACGGAAGTGCGACTACGGATTTCCACAAATTTACCGGCAGGTGAACTTACACACCTTTTTCATTTTTTTTTTTTTTATCAACATAGCTACATGTATTAAATTAAAAAGAAAAAAAAACGAGAGATAGATAGATGGATAGATGGATAGATAGATAGATAGAGAGAGAGAGAGAGAGAGAGAGAGAGAGAGAGAGAGAGAGAGAGAGAAGGGAAGAGGTAGTCGCTTTTATATTCAAGGACGATGCTCATCCCGGAAACACTTTTAATGAGGTTTTATCTCGCGTCCATTACGAGTATGCGAAAGGCTGAATTGGGCTGGCCGTTAAAGTCGGAGAGACGGTCGATCGTAACGGTAACGCTAACTCCTTAAGTGCTTTCCCGCTTCGACGTTGAGAGAAAAGACAGCAGACAAAGTTACGCTATCGTGTTCACAAGACCGACGTTAATGTTTCAGGAGAGCCTCGAGGAACGAGTTCACGAATTGGAACGGGCGCTGCAAGCGGAACGTCTCGTCGCTCAACGAGATCGCGCAACGATGACGAAACTTCAACGACAAATTAACAAGGTAAAAAAAAAGAGGAAGTCTCAAGACTTTTATTTAACTTTTGGAATTACTTAAAACTTGTAAGAAAGAAAGAAAGAAAGAAAAGAAAATATTTCTGTTAGAATTCTTTCGATGTATCGATTTTTAGGATGTACATTTCAATCTACTCGCCTCTGGCATATATTCTATCCTTATAAATGTTCTTGACTTGTCGCAAATAAGTTCGTATCGATTCATCGTACGTTTATGTTATAACTATTATAATCGTTAATCAGATATTATTTATAAATTATTCGAAATTTATGAAGAAGAAAATTTATTAATAACGATGAGCATTGTGATCTTGCAATTAGATTGTCTAGATCAGTATTTTTCAACATTTTAATCGTGCGATTCTATTTCTTTCTTTTTCTATTATTTTATTATATTAAATTACGTCTAATGTCGAGAATTCATTTATTGTTTCTCATTCTGAATGAGAGACAAAAATTGAAATTTACCATTAAATTAAAATATAACAACTTATACAAACTTGGTTATAAATAAAAATGCCTTGTTAAACTATATGCGTAAAACTAATAGATTTGTTCGTATAGTTTAAATATACTGTTATGTTTGGATATATATGCATATGTATATATGCATGTGGAAAGGGAGCACGAACTTTTCAGACAACCCAATATATCGGAAAATTGAAAAATAAATAAATGTACACAACTTGACCATGAGACCAAACTTTTTATTATTAAACGGAGTTCTTTATAAATTTCAAATAATCTCTAAGGTCTTGCTATTTATTAATTCAATATATCTAAACACTCAATAAATATTTAGAATAAATGATAAGTAATTATAACAAAATATCATTACGTAATATAAGTGACGCAACTCAAAAACTCAATTGTTTATAATGATCAAAATATTCATATATACTGTATATTTATTTTACGAAATATATTACTTATCGTTAATCAATAAAAATACTGACGAAATAAATAAGAAATAATTTGTAAGAAATATCTTTTATGAAATATAATATTCGGTCTACGAATTTTATTCATTTCGATTGACCATTTAATTTTATCATTTATTTTATTTATATATTTACATCGATTAATTTTTTGTTGATTATATCATTGATTCTAATAAGATTAAAATAAATATAAAATATGATAGAAAGAGCAGATGAACAAGTTCGTCCGGACAATCGATGAAATCGGTTATATAAGTTTAGGTATACTTACCAAATCCCAAGTTAATCTGGATTTTCTCAAGAGCAACTTAGCGGCAATGGCATTTGAAAAGGGCAACGATTCCTCCTCCTCAAGAGGGAGGAAAATGATGTACGACGAGAGATGCGGGAAGGTCTGTTTCTGACGTATATCCGCGGCCCTTTTCCTACGAGCCCTCTCCCGTTTGCAATCCTATGATATAAAGTATCATGACAAAAACAAGCGCTTGCAGGCAGACTAGTAAAGTATATTCCGTTTCGGGATAAAACTTTCGGTTTTGAGATTTAGATTCTTTTTGTCATTGATTAATGTGTACTTAGCAAAGATAAAACAAAGTAAATACGATTAATTAGGAAAATTTTTATCTCGCACAAAAGAGTAAAAGAAAAATGAAAAAGGGGCAAATATATATCTCTTTATTTATTGTTATGTAGAAAAGCTTTGCTTTTTTTTTCGTAATGATGAACACACAAGTTATGTCATCGTGATCATCTTCTTTC
The DNA here is from genome assembly GCA_918808275.2 of Dolichovespula sylvestris. NCBI lineage: Eukaryota > Metazoa > Arthropoda > Insecta > Hymenoptera > Vespidae > Dolichovespula > Dolichovespula sylvestris. The sequence continues at coordinate 3,791,568 of OU964969.1, forward strand.
TTTCTGCATAATTAATACTCTTCGTATTTCTACATGATTTAAATCCAATCGTTTCACTGGTTCCATTTTTATATTTCAATCGCAGCCATTATCTCCCAGATCATACTTTAACATTAATACACACAATAATAATTTGCATCATGATAAGACTTCAATTTTTTTTTTTCTATAATCAATCGACTGTTTGCATTTCTATTTTATCATGATAGTTGTTTGTATGGTTTCGATGGAAACCATTACGAAGAACCGTTCGTTGATTTTAAACAAAATTTATTCTATAGTATTCGCAATAAAATTATCGCGACATCTTGAAAATCTTCCTAATATTTCAAACGGAATTAACTTACGTCTTATGAAACTAAATGTTCCTTAAAATTACGATAAAAATTGGCCCGATCGTTTCATTAATTTTCAACTTAAAATAATTCGTAATTGAATTAACGCAATTTTCAATTCTGAAGGAATATTTTCAATCGATCTTGAAATGAAATTTTAAACACTATTTTTCACAATGGTACATGAAACTTTTGTACAAAATATTATCATATTTGAATCAATCGACTTGGTCGTCTGATAGTCTACTTAAAAAAAAAAAGGTTTGCGCAAACACTTACAGAGATATATATCTAAAAAAAAAAAAAAAAAAAAAAAAAGGTTACGATTCGTTCGTAACTTCAAACGTAATTGAAAAATTCCATTTCTATTAAAAGTTATTCCGAGGCAATGCTTTTTCCCGATGTTGATTTACACGAGAAACTCATTTGCAGTCCTGCTTAAAAGTATTAATCAACTTCAAAGGAATAATCATTGACACAGGTCTCCTCTCTTTTTAATCCTCTTTCCCAAAATTTCTCCGATCGTTCCTTTTTTTCTTCTTTCTTTTCCCTCTTCTTTTCTTTCAATTATTTCCTTACTTTATGTTTGTTTGAAAAAAGAAAAAAAAATCGGCCTTCTTTCACCCGCACCCACACCCTTCAAAATATCTCCAAATAAATACCAACGCGAGGCTTCGACAAATTTCTTTCTTTCTTCTATTTTTTATTCTAAAAAAGAAAAAAAAAATAATCGCAACGTAATATCAATTGCCTACGTATCAAAGACGACATATAAAAGATAATAAATATGATTTGCAACAAATTTTTGTCCTTTCTTTGTGTCACATTTCTATAACTCCCAACGTACGTAGGAAGAAAAAATTACATCTTCGATCGTATTTGTCGAATTTACTTAACGTTCGTTTGTATTTAAAGGGATGATACCCCTCATACGCGAGAAGAAGGAACGAATGGAAAGGGAAGAAGGGGAGATGGGGAAGAAGACGAATAGGAGGGGGAGGGGGGTTGGAATAAAATCGTGACGCGTTAAGGCGAAAGAAGATACCTACATATAATGCGAAGTCAGACATCGCGCAGGATTCACTTTCAATAATGATTCGTCTGTAGCCTTGGGCGAGGGGTAGGAGGGGAGGGGAGGAGGCGTGAGAAAAGAAGAGCAAGAGGAAAGGAGGAAAATGGAGAGGATATCGATGCGTCGGAAAGGGGACGCCTATCCTTCGAAGTTTCCTCTAATAAACCTACCTTTTAAAATTGTGTCTTATCGCAAAGGAATCCTTAATAATAACCCACCATTTTCTTTTTTTTTTTGTAAATTATAATAAACGTTTATCATTCGTACGAGTTGATTCTTCTTATGGACTAATTATTTATGTATTAGTATTATTATTATTATTATTATTATTATTATTATTATTATTATTATTATTATTATTATTATTATTATTATTATTATTATTATATTAACGCGAGGATTTTTTTTCTTGTATTCTTCCTTTTTCTTTTCTCTTTTTTTTATCCGATAAGGTAAATAAATCCTTTTTATTATATTCCTTTACAATATCATTTTTCTTCCCTAAGATCTTATCTTTGTAACCGTGTAAGGAACCCTCGGCTCGAACGAAACGAAATGACTCGTATAGTCATAACCTGTCTTTAACCTTTCTGCTATAGTATAGATAAGTGTTTATTGGGTAGAATCGTAAAAAAGAAGAATATATATATATAATAAATATAGAAATATAATAATAAATAAATATATATATATATATATATATATATATATATATATGTATAATATATTATATAATCGTGTAGTGCTGAAAATTAATATTCCGGCGTGATTTATGATATAGATCAATCCTATATAATCCATAATAGTTTTAATTATTCCTAACGAAATAATAGAAATTAATTTAATAATAAAATCAAACAACGATAATAAGAAATAATATATATATTTTATAATATCTCGTCGGTTAAACAACTTTCCGGTCCCCTCCTATCCCCCAATGAGCTTGTAATCGTTACATTAGTTTCTCTTGTGTGTTCTCATTCAGCGATAAGCACGCTTCACCGTCTATTAGTCGTACTCGAATTACGGTCAAACGGATACCGCCTCGGGTGCTCATAGTAGTAACTCCGCGATCAAAGGACGCGTCGATTCGAGCTTCGCCGCGAGTGCGATCTTCACGTACGACTGGAGCTTAAAATACACCCTCGTTCCCTCTAACTCTCCTTTGAAATCGAACGTCGAACGTCGAACTAACATGCTTTCTGTAATTAATCGGAAACGATAATATCGACCAGATAATTTGTTGATCAGTATCTCCGATCGACGTAAAAACGAAAAGAAAATAAATAAATAAACAAATTGCAACTTTTTCTTGTAATTTTTGACCACCGCAGAATATTATCTTGCAATTGAAGTTGTACAGAGTTTGATGTCAAAAGTCATTTACTCGTTTCTTCTTGGCCACAAACTTCGTAAAATTAATTGATCGCACGTAACTTTAATTAGAAAATTATTTACTAGTTCAGATATGTTTATTCTTATTTATTTATTTATTTATTTTTTAATTAGGTTTGAATAATTACATCTACAGACGACAGATCGTTTATTTTTTTTTTTTTTTTTAATAATATTGTGTTTTAAATGCTAAAGGTGTTTCAGCGATATTGACCAATCGTAGGCGATCATTAGATTCGAGAGAAATATATGAACATCTATGCACTTGATCGCGGCGATCTTCAAACCACTCTGTATATATATGTATATTTGTATATATATATATATATATATATATATATATATATATATATATTTATTTATTTATTTATTTATTTATTTATTTATGACCGTTATTTACAATTACCGTAGTTATAATTTACATATTATCATAACTTATGCTAATGCCCGATCATATGTATCTATAATTTATTCATATTTATAATTTACTTTTGGCAAAATGAAATAATAATTTTTTATCGGTATAATAATCTTCGTTGTTCATCGCGTTATCGTATTTACTAGTTATGAACGAATATCGATTATGAAATATTTTTTAAGGAATAAGCGAGGTTCGTACGCTCGCTGTCACCCTCTCATTTTTCATTAGACACGCGTAGTAAATGATCGATACCGAAGTGTAGAGGAGGATCGGAGCGTCCGCGACGTCTCGGCGCCGTTGAATCTTACCTTCCCCTATTTCTTTACTTCTCCCTCTAACATTATGCTTTATCCTTCATCCTTGGCGCCTTTCGAATTTACTTCTTCCGACGTGCCGCTTAGGGATTTTCGATTTATCCTATCTCTGATTTGTAAGTAAGTCCCTAAATAAAGATTACACGTCGGATGTGCCTTTGCGAATCTTATTTTCTTTTCTTTCTTTTTTCTTTTTTTATCTAATAAAACATACTAACAACAACTGTAACATTATTTATGACAGATAAGATCACATGCACGGTGATCCATTTTAATCACGAACATTTAAATATTACATTTCCTCTCTGTTACGGAACAAAGTTATTGCACCATTTAAAAACGAGAAAATACAATGATATGAAATTTCTTTGTTTAACATTGTTTCACTGAAATATCAAGATCCTCGTTATCTTCCTTTTTTGCTTTTTCCATTTTATTTATTTATTTATTTATTTATTTATTTATTTTTTTTTTTAGAAGAAGAAATAGTATATACATTCATTACGATCATAAAATAACTCGTAAAGATGCTGACTCAAATGATAGATAATTTTTCAAACGAAAAAGAATCATCAACTGCATTGTAAAAAAAAAATGAAATTATAATACATGCAATTTATTCTCGCTGGGGTTCCTCAAAAGGATACTCGCTAGCGAGTTATTCTCGCGCGATGAAAAAGAAAGAAGGATGAAAAAGAAAAAGAGAGAGAGCGAGAGAGAGAGAGAGAGAGAGAGAGAGAGAGAGAAAGAGAGAGAGACACACAGAGAGGCAATTTGATGAAACGTCGGGATCCGTCAGACGGATGTACGTGTTCGTTCACTCCTTCGAAAGAGGGAAGTTTTACAGGAGGCAAACGTTAGATATGTCGACGGTGAGTAGCGTAAACGTAAAGGGATAGAGAGGAGGGTTGAAAGAAGCAAAGACGAATAGGAAGACGAAGAAGAGAAGTAGAGGAGGATATCTTCTTGCAAAGTGGCATGTAAATTGCTCGCACGTACATTAGTCATCATCGTTCCTCGCAGCCCTCACCTCAACTTTCTTCGAGACAAGTACCTCTTGCCCTCCGCTCTCTCTCTCTCTCTCTCTCTCTCTCTCTCTCTCCATCCCTCCCTCTCTCCCTCTTGTCCTCATCCCCTTACCCTCCTCCTTGCATCTCCAACCCCTCTCGTGGACCGTTTGTCTCTTTCAGTTTCTCTTTACCAAAGGTTCTGCCTCCTCTAGACTCCTCTTTAACTTTCCCCAGATATAAATTCTACAGTTAAGAGGAGAAGAGATAGAGATAGATAGAGAGAAGGAGAGAGAGAGAGAGAGAGAGAGAGAAAGAGACAGGTGATAGAGGAATTGCTCGCAAGTCGAATCGGAGAAGCTTGCCGCTGAAATTCTATCTCCCACCGATCGTCTCCGATGTCAGAGAGACGTGCGAACGAGAGAAGGGCTCCACGGATCTTGCCTTCTTACATACTCTCCTCCCCCCCATCCCTTTGCTTATGTCTACTTCACAATGGTTAACGCAATCGATGAATTTTCATTAAGCGTAAAACGATTTTCAATTAGATTTTTCATATACAAACTTTTATAAATATAAATAATATATATATATATATATGTGTGTGTGTGTGTGTGTGTGTGTGTGTAGTAAGAGAGTGTTTCTAATGGTGTTCCTTGTTTTCTTTTTTTGGTTAAATAATTTAATAATTTACCGTAATATTTTTAATATACGAACTCTCATTGATAGATATAATATATACGGATAGAGATAATGATGTTTTTCCTTTTTCATTTCTTGTTGTATAATTTAACGATTCACAATTATTTTTTTAATATATAAACTCATAGATAGATAATATTAATCCATATATAGAGATAATGGTGTTTTTCATTGGGTTGGGATTGGGGATAATTTAATCCTTATACATATATAAATAAAATATATATTATACTCACGCTTAATTTCTGTTAAATAAAAATAACTGTTTCCAGTTAAAGTTACTTGATAAGAAATGCTACTGAACTTTTTACGGAACAAGGATCAAACTATTATAAGAAATAATTTAAAGTACCTCTTTTCTTATTGGCTAGACCTAAACCCACTCCCTCCCCCCTCCCCCCTCCAAAAAAAAAGAAGAAGAGAATTTGGTGAAAATTATAGAATTCTTACTAAAACTCCGTAAGATTAATTTTATTCAACAAGTTTTGCATACATTATTGTGGAAGAACCGTTTTTGGTTGAAATTATTCGAGTAACGGATAATTATACGCTCGCTTTTCCAACATCGTAAACTTGCACTCCCTTCGACCTTTCTAAATTCATTTCTCTAGAAAGTTCGAGCTTTAAGGGAGGGCGAACGTCGTTCAAAGAAGAACGTCGTGGCATAAAATTTTAATCCGCTTCAGGTTTTCTTCTCTTCTCCGACCCCTTCGAGAAGACGAGGATAAGAAGTTGCAAAGTGGCAAACAAAGAATATTAGAGCGATTATGAAAAATCTTGCGGTTCTTGCGGGCTCGTTACTTCACGGATATATATTCCGTTGGAAATAAAAAAAGAAAAAAAAAAAGAGGGAAAAGTAGAAACGAAAAATGTACGATAAAATCATTTTCCATCGAATTCGTTTCGTAGAATTAGCGTGACTAGGTTTATACTCGTTTAATGGTACGTATTGTACGATTGCATGATGTTTTACCAGACAATAACGTATTTTATCAAAGTATACCAATCGCAGAACGTTTTAATACGATCGATAAAATACTTGGGACGGAAGAAATTGTTTTCATTAATTATTTCTTCTTCATTTATTTATTTTATTTTATTTTGCGTTAACTCGATAATTATCGCCGTGTTAGAGAAAAGAAATTTTCATTGTCGATGAGGTACCGTGGACACGTGTCGTTTTAAACTGTTGTGAGACAAAACAAAATGAGAGGCAAACAGTGCCGATATGTTTGCGGGTAGATAGTTTTCTTAAGGAATAGAATTTTGAATCGAAATCGTGGGATGGATAGGTTTTGGATACATTTCAAATAACGACATTCTAATATTTTCACCGTATTATTATCATTGTATTATTCAAATATACCCTCCTATATATAACACGCGCTTTCAGAGTTTTCGTATGAGTATGTTCCAAAAATTGTGAAAATATTCGTATAACACGCTATTTAAAAAAAAAAAATGCCACTTTTGATGGAACACATGAAATCACGATATTTTTTATAATAAGATTGAAAATTAGTAGAAAACAAATTTGTTTTGAATTTTTCTTTTTCTAAATTTTTAATATTCTCGATTATTATATTCATCGTATTTTTTATTATTTCGTATATTAAACAATCTAAACGATCTTTTCTCTTATTTTTTGATACAAATCATCAACATTTTTTGTATATGTATTACTTCCGTAAAATTTATGAAATAATAGAAAATAATATTTCGCACTGATATAACGCAATAAAAATTGTCGATTTATATAATGATTTTCTGTGCATCATTTTCCTCAGATATACACATCCACTTTAATCCAAAGAAATAAAAGAAAATTTAGCCCAATTAATCCCAAGCCACACATACGTATATATAAAAATGAAAAAAAAAAAAACATTATACGAATATAATAACAACAGACTCTTCATTTTCAACGACTTGGATCACCCTTGTGAATTTGCAAAATTCTCCCGAGAGGGAGAACGTAAATCGCTTTAATCGATTCGAAAGAGAGAGAAAGAGAGAGAGAGAGGGGGGGAGAGAGAGAGAGAAAGAGACAAGTAATGACTAATGACCGAGGTACATTTAGGGGTTGGACCACATTGCCATCGCGGTTTACGACGATGCGCCCGAGTAGTACATAACTTTGCACTTTGAAACGGAACGTTTCAAGCCTATGGAGGAAACGATCGTCGGGCTTTCGTTCTACGAACGGATCGTTTCCCCTTGCAAAACGGCTAATACCACGATAGCACGCTAAATAACCTTCGCGAACGATCTTTCGCATATCTAACCGCAAAAAGAACCTCTTAAACAAGTAACGAATAATCCGAATATAATCTAAATAAATAAATAAATATATATATATATTAATAATAAATTTTGTAAGTGAACGAAGGGTGAAAAGTGAAAAGTGAAAGAAAGAGCAAAGGAAAGAAAAGAAAGAAAGAAAGAAATAATAAACAACAAAACGAAAATGACGAAAATGTCGATTGAGAGAAACGTGAGAAATTTAATAAAGCGTTTTATTATTTTGTTATCGTAAATTGTAAAACTTTGCCAATGCTTTGGGACATATCGTAATGCAGAATATATTCGATGAATTATTGTCGTTCGATGGTAAGCGTTTTCCTGCGGTCTACATGGGAAAACAAAAAAAAAAAAAGAAAGAAAAAAAAATAAAGAGAGAACAACGATATGGAGGACGTGTGCCGCATTAACGATCGCCCCTTGTATTTTCCGCTCTCGAAACGGAAACGAGATTAAACGGGAACGATGCAACAGCGAGAAATTTAATAAACGCGCTCGATCAACGACCGAGCTGTAAATAATCAAGCTCTTCCCTTGGTGAAAGCGAAAACTTATCGTTCCGCCGCATCGTCGCCGTATCGTGTTACTCCGTTAATTGCTTCGTTCGCGATATAATGAGAGGATAATTTCGTTGACCTCTTTTTTTTCGGATAGATAAGCACGTTCTTTGCTTTGATAAAAAAAAAAAAGGGAACAACGGCGTAGGTAAAATATTGTCAATTTCGTAAGAATCGCTTGCGAACTCTGCACACCCAATTACGATAATTGAATATTACTTAAAGAAAAGAGAAAAAAGTATTCGTTAATAAATATGTAATATTATACGCACCAGTATTGTGGATAAAATATGACCAATCCAACGTGTTGGACATATGTATTCGGATATATACATACATACATATATATATACATGGGGTGTCCGAAAAATTGATCGCCTCATTTGTTTGCCGAACAGCTTTGGAACCAGTAGCATGACGAACACGCAAACTAAATTCGACAAATAAGAATTTAATTTTTCTTTTTTATGTTTTTTACTCTTTTGCATTTTATGTATTTACCAACGACGTTTAAAAACCGTCCGACTAGTCAAATTTATCCATATCGATGACAATCTCGATGGAAAAATTGTTAATCTTATTTATAGAGACTATTCGTGAAAAATTGTTAGAGATATAAAAATTAATTGAGAGTTATAAAATTTGAGATTGGAAAAGATCGTCTGTCGTTTAGACAAACTATTATATTATATTATCAATTTTATTATTATTATTATTATTATTATTATTATTATTATTATTATTATTATTATTATTATCATTATTATCATCATCATCATTATTTATTAACGTAACAAATAACATTAGAACGCATTTTTGTCCATCATTTTATTAACGAACAAATCTATTGTTATAAATTTATTCAAAACTATGAGACTCCATATGTGTGTGTGTGTGTGTGTGTGTGTGTGTACATATATACGACTTAAGACTCTTTTTTTACATTCTTCTTTTCCAATTTTTTATTTACAGCATTTGAAATGCTAAATTCACTGAGAACCCCTAGCGACCCTACGGCTTTTTATCGAAGGGTCGTGCTTGAGAGTCTTTAATTAATGGCGTACCAGAGATGCGCGCACACGTTTATATCCGTAGCTTCCCGTGTGAGCCACGAATTATTTTCCACTGAGGAAACAAAAGGCGAAGGGTCCATCTCGTCGAGACACGCCTCTGCACCCTTCGCACCATCCATACCACCCGCACCCCTAATGCTCGTGGTTTGTCCACGGAAATGTTCCGACTTCTATGATTGTTCACCGATAAACGAATTACCAATGTACGCGTAAGATTTACATACACCAAAAATAACCACTAAAATATTCGAATATGTTTGTTTTATAAATTCGAACGAAATAAAAGTTTTGAATTTATCAAGTAGAGTTAGAAAAAATTCCAAACAAAAGTTTCAATATATGTACGTTCATATCGGCGATAAAATGTATGTACCTTTATATTTCATTTTAAATAGACCCTTTTTCTTAATATTTGAATTGAAAAGAAACATGAATATGTGATAAATGTCGATCAATTTCAAAGAATTTTGGATAAACGCGAACGAATGACGAATCAACGTTTATATTCTTTTTGCTTTTTTTTTTTTTTTTAACTTTGCTGACATTCGTACACATGATCGAATCTACGAAATCATTTTTAATTCTTACTTTTCTTCAATGAATCTAGACAAGAATTTTTTCAAAATTCTCATTTTGCATTTTCTATCGTTGCTTCAAACAAATGAAAACGATTTATTTTTTTTATATCATATGCTATTCATAGGTATAAAGTAAAGTACGTATATAATGTATGTATATACATATATATATATATATACATATGTGTGTGTGTGTGTCTATATTCTCATAATTCATTTATTATTATTTCCAATACATTTGGAATATTAGAAAGAGTTCAGCAATCATTAATTCAAAGACGATTGAAAGTTTGGATTCTTCCAGAGGGAGGAATTCTCGAATATTTCTTATAACTGCAACAATAAATCATAAATATCTTTCAAAGCGTATATCTTCTCAATAAAACATTTTCGGACATAAATTTATATGAACACTTTTTCATCTATTCGATCTCAATAATACGTATAGTATAAGTTTGACCATATACTTTTTATGAAACCCTTGTATATGTAGTAACATTTCGATCCTTTTTAACATCTACGTTTACATTGTTTCTCTACAATAGTTAACGAATATTCGCGATTAAATGTAAAAAAAATAATTCCTCTACAAAATAACGCTCTAAGGCACGTGCGTAACGCCTTAGCGCGAGCTCACGTACGGCTTCGTGGCAATTAGTATGCATCCGGTAGAGCTTAGGGATCGTGCGCGGGGGTTGTGGGGGAGGGGTGTTCGAATAATCCTGCGTGATCTACGCGCGTTTCCGATAGCCGTACAACGCACACCCGTTGCTGCGCGTTACAAAGCCAACCCACCATCACAGTCCTTTCAATAATTTCCCTTACTCTTATTGAGGGGAGGAGTAAGGGGGAAGCCAACTTTATTTATTTTCCTGTAATATCGATCGAGCATATTGCCGTAGCCAGACAAATTTAACTATCATTTTTTTCTTTCGCCTTTCTATTTCCTTTTTTCCTTTTTTCTTATTTCTTTGTAGATAACTTTTCGCCCGATCGATCATTATTTGATCTATACGATATGGAAATAATGCTAATATTTCCACAAAGTATTACGTTCCGTTCGTATTTGCAATAATTTATTATTATCACTCGGTTATGATTATGCTATATTATTGTTATTATTTTTAGTGTTAATATTTTATCATCGAGAAAAGTGTACAAAATCGAACCCATCCCTTCCCCCTATGTCAAACCTCACCTCCCTCCTCATCTCCCCAAAAAATCTCCCCGAATTTTGTCGAATCTGTAGATCATTAGATAACTAATCGGACTATGTTTTTGGCAGTTAAGAGAATTAATTTTAACGTTAACATTAAAAAAGTTACACAAAAGAAAGTCAATTGGTGATTCCTACTTTGGTTACTTTCCTTACTTTATTAATGTTATTATAGTTATTGTTGTTTCATTATCATTACAACTCTTTATGGCTTTTTAATTACTTTTAACGTTGAATAAAACAAATTGGTTTGTATTGCGTTGCTACGTATCAAAATTGTATTTTTCTTTTTTTGTTTATTTATTTTTTCTTCCTTTAAATCAAAATTATAGTTTTTGTTGTCGCATTATCATTACACAACACAACCTTACTTTTAACAATTAATAAAACAAGCGTGTTGTATTTCGCGTTGCTACGTATCGAAATTGTAATTTTATTTTTTTTTTTATTTTCTATTTTTCTCTTCTTTTTTTTTTCTTTTTGTTTGTTTAAATCAAAATGCGAAGAGTTGACTGAAAACGAAAGAAAAAAGAAAGAAAGAAAGAGAACAAAAAAGAGGAGACCGATTTATTCAAACTCCTAGTTATCAATACGATGTAATCGTTACGACGAAATCGTTGCACAAACGATCGGCCAGGGATGGTTTCCGAAAAGGGAATGTCATGCAAATTCCGGGACTCTCCGAAATTGCGTTCGGTGGCATCAACGCTCATCCGGCATTCCAGCTTTAGCTTCTATGTATCGATAAAACGGAGAAAAGAGAGCAAGAGGGAACTCTGCTTTCATTCGCGATGAAACTTCGCTCGATGGCAAAGCTTTCCAATAAACGGGCCGATCTCCGCTTTGTGACTGCGAGAAGATGGATAAGGGTGCTTCCTTCGTCTCTCCATCTTTATCTCTCTATTTGACTCTCTCTCTCTCTCTCTCTCTCTCTCTCTCTCTCTCTCTCTCTCTCTCTCTCTCTCTCTCTCTCTCTCTCTCTTCCTGTCCTCGTTTAGTAAGGACTCCTACCGAAAAGGTAAGATCCTTTGGTCGGGCATATTAAATTGTTTGCCTCTCAACGTCAGCCTACTCCATTGAAAATCCTTCATTGACGATGAAACTGATATTGGCAAACGGTTAATTAATCACATCCAATAGCTCGTCTAATAATTCCTCTTCAAAATTGATACTACGTTTCTATTCATATAGAATAATACATTATATCGATATCAATTATTTTTTTTTTTTAATTCACAAACGCTACGTTTTGATATTAATTATATAACAAAGAAGAATTTGTTCGATTAAACGAATAGAATATATTTGTGTGTGTGTGTATATATATATATAAGGATTTACATTGACAATGTTATCAACAAAGTAATAATAATTAATAGAGAATATAATTTGATTATACGCTCTTCCGTATAATACAATATACGTTTTATAATACACGTAATAATTATACACATACGTGTTAATTGATTTGATAATTTCTAACGTAATATGAAAATAATATTATATTCGCTAATCAAAACTGCTTCACGTTCGTAGAAAATTTTAATGAATATATTTACTCTACGTGCCCGCGTTGATAAATATTTTCGTTGCGAGGATCTCTATATTTTCTAATTTCTTTTTGTACAAAATCAGTTTGAAATACGGTATAAAAATAAAAATAGAAAGAGAAAATAATCAATAAAAGAACATACGGTATTCCGTACGTTCGGCATGGTCGAGCAACCCTTCCCATCGTCGAATAACCGTTCTCGCCGCTAATTAATTAAATTGCACGACCTCAGCCCCACCCCCGAAATCCACCAACAGCCCACCCCCCACCTCCACTTTGAAACCTCCCAACCTCCTCCCTTCCCACCAAAACGAGCCGTCTCACACGAGTTTGCCCATCGTCGCCACCAACGTCGCTTATACCACTTCACCATGAGCAAAGCCAATGCTCGTGTCGGTTTAAGTTTTATTAGCTTCATGATTACCAAGAGAACTCTCGTTAACGATCGAAATCCTTTAGTAATTAAAATCTCGGTTATACCCTCACAGAACGTTTTTAACTTCCAAATTACGGTATATTGGATCGTAATCTTAAAAGTTATCTTAATAGCGAGTAATAATGCATAACCTTTATCGAAGGGGTGAACCCTTTCTTAGGTAATAACCCAAGTCGTTTACTAATAAATAATAAATAATCTTTCGGTATGATCGATCGTATTGAAACGAGTACGTAAAAAAAAAAAGAAAGAAATAAAAAGAGGAAAGAAAAAAAGTACAGGGAAAAGAGGACAATTTAAGCGATGGTGTGATATCTTTCGTCACATAAAACTATACCCTGTAACCTATTCAAAAAGTAATAGCAACGAAATATTCTTATTTTCAGAATATATTAACCTACCTAAAACCCTCTTTCTGAATTATTATATTTGAAAACGCTTTGGTAATACACATACTTACTTCCAATGGGAATACAATCGAACGGCAATAATGTTAGAATCATGTCTATTCCGATGAAAAGTTTGCACGTATCTTCTATCGTGTTACCATTTCGTAAATACATATGAGTACCTACATGCATACATGCATACATACATACATAAGCAATAGGAAAGTAGGATGGTGAGAGGGAGTGAGGGTGGTGGTAGGGGGGGAGTGGAGAAGAAGGTTTAGGCGATTATCGTCCTAAAAAACGGAACGATCTTCCATTCGAATAGATTCAAATAAAAGAAGGATTATCCAAAAATCGCGTGGATCTCGATTGCTCCCTCCCCCATCTCTCTCTCTATCTCTCTCTCTTTCTTTCTTTCTCTGTATTTCTCGTCAATAACGACGGTGAAACGATCACACTTCTATAATCTCTACTTTTCCTCTTTTCCTCCCCCTAGTGAACATTGTGATCGTCTAATAAATTCATAACTTCGATCTAGCCGTAATATCCTTTGTGGATAATCCGCTTTATGGCTTTTTAAAACCGATTAGGGCTCGGGTTAACGCGGAAGCACGAACGAACAGGGAGTAGCAGCCCTTGAAAATTCTTCCACGCTCTCGAACGAAATTCTCTTCTCGAAAATACCGCCACCGTTAAGCCGATTTTACGCGAGACGCTCGCATTCTCGTTGTCCTCGGTCGGATTTACTGAGAGATAGGGTCAACCGCGAATACTGGCTATTCCTTCGAGCTTTCAACGATAATAGAATCTTTTATATATAATATATACATATGTGTGTGTGCGTGTATATATATATATATACATACACGGATGTGTATATGTGGTGTGTGTGTTGTGTGTTGTGTATGTGTTATATAAGTTTTTACACGTAAACATTATTATGACTACGTATATAAATAATACAAAACCTATTAGATTTCTTGCGAAGACTTCGTTAAATATGTCATTAAAATGTCCACGAGGACAGATATTTATAATTAAATAAATATAAATTTTCGATGTAACAATACTATCTCGTTATTTGTAATAGCACAATTATTTCAATTTACGTACATACGTGCATACGTCCGAAGAAATGTTTATGGGATCGTAGTTAATGGTACTCAAAGAGTTAAAACATCCGACCTCGAGCTACCAATGCCCATTAGAAATAAATAGAATGCGACGTATGACGTCATAAAAACGTGTTTCCACCCCATTAAAAAACGATACAGTGAATCACACTATGCTGAGAGTAGCGTGTTAGGTTGCAATCGTTGGTAACGGTACCATCTTAACGATCCTATCATTGAACCGAACGGAATGATAATAGTCGTCTGTAGACGCGAGTGCGTCTGTAGATAAATAGTATTTTTTGATTTTCTTTGTGATGTCTCAAACATATCCTTACAGGATAATAATACTTGAAAACATTTTAATACGACGTAACAAAAACATTCAATTTACCTAGATATATGAGTAAAAAGTGATAAAAATGTGTACGCTTCGATAATACTACCAATACGATTCACCGATAAGAATTAATTAGAAAGTCAATCTGACAAACGAACTGATAAATGTAACATTTTATTTTCACACATTTTATGTTAATAATATACGAAATATTTTACAAAAATAGATACTTGAAATACGTATTATAATCATAATATAAATGTTGTAAATATAAAATATAATATGTATGATCTCCATATATACATATAGAATATATTTACGGAATATATATTTATTATATTCTCACACACACACACACATACACACAGACATGCACACACATTTAAATAGCAAATTTTTCTCGGAGTAGAGGCTATAGGACTTTCAATAATTACGTACAACGTCCAGATAAGCATCCCTTCCGACAAACGTCGGTCGCTAATGCGTTAAACAACACAATTCGTCGTCATTTCTTGATCAATCGACAAATTCGAAAGTTTGTAGGTAGGTAGATAAGGTAGGTAGGTAGTATTCAGTCGTAGTAAAGAGAATGCGAGAGAAATCGAAAAAGGTCCCGGCTTTGTTCGAAAAAAGAAATGTGTAACGGCTGACGCAGGCTGGTAGAGTGGTTGTGGAGGGGCAACAAAGGGATGAGAGGGGTTTGAACGAAGAAGCACGTGAAAGAGAAGAGAGAGGGAGAGGGAGAGTGAAAGAGTGAAAGAGAGAGAGAGAGAAATGAGATAGATAGAAAGAGGGGTGGTCGACGCAGACGCAAACGCAGACGCAGTCGAGTGGCCGAAGAGAAGAGCGGCGACAGGCTCGGTTTAGAAGGGTCGCAGTGTGAGTCAGACTAGAGTGTCGAGGGTTGCCCTGAAATTCAGTCGGTCGGCAAAGATCGCGCGTGACGGACGCGTAGCTGTCTTTCTGTCTCCCTCTCTCTCTCTCTCTCTTTCTCTCTCTATCTTTCTCTCTCTCTCTCTCTCTCTCTCACTCACTCACTCACTCACTCACTCACTCACTCTTTCTTTCTTTTTCTCTCTCTCTCTCTACATATATATATATATATATATATATATATCAATCTATCTCTCTTTCTCTTTCTCTCTCTCTCTCTCTCTCTCTCTTACTCTCTATCTATCTCTCTTATACTCTTTCTTTCGTAAGCGAGGCGAGGATCGAGTCGAATGAAAAGGATCGTCGTCGTCGCGTGCGGCATGTCGGCCAAGGAGAGCGAACGTCGTCTCGCGAGTTGACAGGAGAGAAGAAAAGAAAGAGGAGAAATCAAAAAAAATAGAAGGAGGAGAAGGAAGAAGAGAAGGAGGAGGAAGAAGGTGGAGGGGAGGAGGATGACGTTGACGATGACGAAAACGATAATGATGACGATGTCGAAGAAGAGACCGGCCTTATAAAAAAAAAAAAAAAAAAAAAAAAAGAATAGGAAAGGACAAGGAAAAAAGGAAAGAAAGAAAAAAGAGAAGCTGCTCTTCCTTCTTACCCGAACATTATTTTCTCGGATTTATTCTCTCTTTGACAAACGTTTTTTTTTATTTTTCAATTGAAAAAAAAAAATAAAAAAATAAATAAATAAAAACGAAAAGAAGAAGAAAAAAGTACGTTGCCTTAAGTAGCGAGCCTTTTCAGATTTGGCCGCTCGTAATCGTATCTACCTCTCGAGAAGAGCGTATACACAATATATGTATATTTTTTCTATCGTATTTTCTACTCGCCCGAACGTTTGATAATTCGTTAGCTTGGAGGAGTGCGATAATAATTAACCGATTGATCAGAGATCCACTAGTATCCACGTGCCAATATGCAATAATGCAACTAAATTAAACTCGATCAAAAGGGGAAATAAAGATTAAAGAGATAGAGTGAGATCGAGAGAGGTAGTGAATCTTTTTCTTTTCCATCGTGGAGAAAACAAAGAAGGATAGTGTTGGTGAATGTGGTGAGAAAGTTTTTCAAAGTGATAATAGTGGGAGGAGAACCAGTGCGTTCGGATTCTTGCGAACTCTCGCGAGAGGACTCGCCAGAGGACTCGCGAGAGGACTCGCGGAGAATCATCCCTTGTTCGGCAGGGTGGCCTCGCTAATACGACGCTGTCCAACGGCCGGAGGGCTCGGCGCACCCTCCGCCCGGGGATGTCCGCCCAACGACGAACCAACAACGACCGAAACGTCGACCGAAACGACGATCGAAACGACGACGAGCAAGAACCCTCGACAAAATCTTCTCGCCGATGTGACGCCGAGAAATCGTCGATCCTTGATGGGCGCTAGTCTCACCAAACAAAGTAGGGTGAGTGTCGTCGACGTCGTCGTCGTCGTCGTCATCATCTGCATCTTCGCCGTCACCGTCGTCGTCCTCGTCGGTCGTCATTTTACTTACTTCAACTCGACAAAACAATCGATAACTTTTATACGTTTCTTTCTTTTTATTTCCTTTTTTTTCCCTCCTATCGTATGACCCTTCGTCACAAAGATTTCTTCAACGACGTTATAAAAATAATGTCAAATCAATAGAGAAAATCATGGTTGTAGATAATGATACTTATAGATCAAGACCTAGAGTGGTCTTCGGTATATACAGTATTGCAACGGTAAAACATCGGATTGTTTTATATATATATATATATATATATATATTTATATATATATATATACATGTGTGTGTGTGTGTGTGTGTGTATGTGCGTTTGTGTGTGTTATGTTTACTTTATTACAAATAAGCATCGTTTTATTGTAATATAAATTTTGTAACTCATGAATCAATCCAATGATTATCTAATTTGCATTTCACGAAAGAAATTAGATTGAATTGATTAATTTCACTTGAACTTGTAAACTAAATGGAAAAACAGTGAGGATTCGATCTTTCATCGAAAACACAGATGTTCAGTCTCATGTTTTTATCTTCCTTCGAAGATACGTATATATATATATATATATATATATATATATATATATATATATACATATTTTCCTCGTGATACTACTTCTTGTACGATCTTATTAAAATATCTTGAACGCTCTGTGTTGTTGCATCTGTTACATCTCTTGTGGCAAACCGATGCACGGAAGGTATCGTTGAGGAAATTCACGAGTCATTTACGCTCCTCGAGTAAGAGTTTGTTTGTTGATCGTACTCACCAGAGAAATCCATTCACGAGACGGCGATGAACGAAGCATTCATACGTTCTCTCCTGGTATCTTTTAGATATATGCACGTACATTTATACGATGCTCCAACTAATGTTCTCTGTTTCCCAAAAATAATTTCAAAATAACAGATTGAGCAATGAGAACATACATTTACGTCATAACTGTGGTACATACATACATACATACATACATATGTATGTACGTACGTATATCCATACATATATATATATATATAAATACGTACGTTTTGAATATATTGACCACAATAGTACATTTATAAATTTTCTTCTGCGTTGTCTTTGCAATTTTATATATTATTACTTATTCATTTTCCTGTCGAACATACGTTCATCGTTTTTAACTCCATAACGTTACAAAAATTAGATCAATAACACTGTGAAAACTCGATTGATCAATGAAAAAGTGTTAAGAACGATCTTTACTGTTGACATATGATATAGCACCGTTAAAATTCCGATCTAGAAATCAACCGTGTGGTTGTTATGTATCACGTATCATGATCCGTTAATGAAATCCGTGGAGGTAGAAATTTACTGCCATAGAAAAAAAAAGAAGAAGAAAAATCACTTTGTTATACCCAACCCTGTTTAACTTAATATTTATCATGATTATGAAATTCATTTAATAATGATTATCAAATATTTAATCGACTTTAAACGTTTTACTACCAATCATCGAAACATTAACTTATCAAATAAATTTATTGAATTACGTAATTACCTAGAACATATTTACCTAGTAATTATAGAATTGCATTATTTCATATAGATTGCATTATATCTTTAGATACGTCGAAAGAATTGAAATTCCACACGAAAGACATAAATCGTAAATGCAACGTATAATGGAAGGTGTAAAGTAGCTAAGGTTTTTTGCTCAAGAAGCAAGAGAAAGAGAAAAATAAAGATAGAAAGAAAGAAAGAATAGAAGAGAAAAGGGGTGGTAGATGGCGTTCTTTGGGATTTAAGGCTCCCATAAATCCGCTCGAAGCATCCCTCGAATCCTCTCGACGCGGCGCGGTCAGTCGGCTTTTACCAGATTGTATTCCTCGATAGCTCCTTCGCCGACGCTTTTACTTTAGCTTTCGAAATTCTCCGGAAAAGACGGCCCTTTCACTTGACTCTTCCCACTGTCGAATATCTCGTTCTCTCACTCCCTTTCCATCTTTTTTCTTTCTTTATCTCCTTTTAGGTGTAAAGCAGTTGAGTGCAAAAGACAGCCCTTTTATCTAATACCTCCAAAAGGGATAATGTTTTATTGGTTTTTGAATATAAAATGGGAACTTCTTCTCCTTCTTCTTCTTTCTTTTTTAACTTTCACACTTCGACATTTACTTTATTATATCGTTGTATCGAGAGATTTTTCTTCGTACCGTCGAACTTGACGTCGAAGATAATTGACAAAGCTGAATTGCAATTATATCGGAAAATCGTGGATGCTCAAAAGAGATTTTGAATTTTATTATATATATATATATTATTATTATTATTATTATTATTATTATTATTATTATTATTATTATTATTATTATTATTATTAATATTTATATATGCAGTCATGCGCGTTAGAATTTAATTTGTAAAATATTTATCTGACTTTTAATTAGATTAATTTAGAATATTTAAAATTGATTTTTAATGATTCTCGAATACATCAAATATTTGATTTCTTTTTATTTATTTACGATATCACTACAAATTAATTGCTTTCTTTGCCTTTTTCCTTTTTATTATTATTATTATTATTATTATTATTATTATTATTATTATTATTATTATCGATAACTTTAATTTAATGTTCATTCTTATATTATTATTCGATTATTTTATATCATTATATATTATTTGATTTCTTCCTTTAATCCCTTTTTCCCTATGAAAATAAATATCACTTATCTAACTTCAATGGTACATAAATCTTACAGTATTCGATTAACACGATTCTATTTACCTTATCTACTTATCTCACCCATGTAATTAGAATCCATTATTATTATTTGTTCCATTACTGATATTATACCTTTATCTTTTCTAAATCGATATCGAGCTTCTATTCTAACTCTCTCTCTCTCTCTCTCTCTCTCTATATATATATATATATATATATATATATATATATATATATATATATATAGCTCTAATTTCTTTTGTCGTTCGAAGGCTGATTATCGATGTAACCAACAACTGTAAATACTCCCCAGTACCTTTACAAACGTATTTACAATTAAGATCGGTAATCACGCGTAGAATGAACAAAGTTGCAGCAGAATTTATTCGCGATAATATCGATAGATACGATTTCTATGGGGGGAAGAAGGTTAAATCGCGCGATATACCAATTTCGGCAGACCGGGTCATCGCAATTATCGAGTGTTGAGAAAGAGGAAGAGAGAGAGAGAGAGAGAGAGAGAGAAGAGAAAAGAGGGGAGAAAAAAATATTGTCCACTCGGCAGCCCTTCCTTCCTACCTTCCTCCCGTCCTTGTTTCATGCGGTCGTTCGTTTCGATTCGAAAGGGTGCAATCAATGTAGCGTGCAACGCGCTTCGATTTAAATTCATGAATAATTCCTCCTTCTCCTCCTCCTCCTCCTTCTCCTCCTCCTGACTTCAGGGACCTTCAAGATCGACGAGCTTTTCTTCATTTCTTCCTTCCTTCCTTCTTCTTCCATCTCTTTCTTCTTCTTCTTCTTCTCCTCTTCCTCTTCCATCTCCTTCTCCACCTCATTTTCCTCCTGCTCCTCATCTTTTTTTTTTTCTTTCTCCTTCACTCCGCTTCAGAAGTATCGATCGACGAAACTTTTATCGAAGTTTAATCAAGAAAAGATCTAATTATCTGGAAACTCGGAGATAAGAACCCATAGAAACTCTATATCCAAAAGGAATTACTTTACTTGCTCTCCTTAGAAATTGAAATCCGACATGCTGCGCGAATGAATGAGAAATATATTCGAGTCACTTTCTCGTCCATTGATAAACTTTCAATGGGGATGTTTTTCTGTCACAGAGGGAGGCTACGCAACGAGATGTGGAACGAGAACGACGACAACGATTGGAGGCTGAAGCTCGGTTACGTGAAGCTACGGCTGAAGCCGAACGGGCACGATCAAGGGTACATCATCTTCAAAGGGAATTGGCCAGGTAAGGGAAAAGGACCGTCTGATCATTTTTTATAGACCACGTAGAAATATTTATACGCGAAACGTAGACGACGAGTTATTATCGACAACTTTCTCGCGTACTATTCTTCTTTGTTTTCTTTTTTTCTTTTTTCTTTTTTTTTTTTTTTTTTGAAAATAATTCGTTAATACTTTATTCCATTCAAAATGTCTCATATCTATATAATCTGTTATATATAAAATATATCATAATATATAAAATGTTTAATATCTATATCCTAACGAAATATTTCGTCAAGAGCACTGTCTATATCGTTTAAAAAATTTCAGAAAAATGTTTCAAGACAAAGTATATATTTATTGGGCAAGAGAAATTGTTTCCTTTTTCTTTTATTCGAACTTTAAAAATCATCGCGTTCTTCGTTCCTTTGTTTTCTTTAATTTTGTTTTTCTTCTTTTTTCTTTTTTTAACCGAAGCGATATATTTTTATCTGCCATATTTTTATTACTGGTATGATGGAAAAAGAAATCGATCGACGTTACTTTCGAATCCTTGAAATCAACGTATTTCAATCCGAGTAGTAGACTTTTTCAACCACGAATATGATGAATTAATCAATAAATTGAAGTTAATACTAGGCCTAGTCTAAATTTCTAGACAAATATCGGAATTTTTTAATAACACCCGGTGCAGAAGTATGTATAGTTAATGGCGGCCCTTTTCATTCTTCTTTTTTTCTTTTTTCTCTTCTTCCATTTTCTCTTGGCCATTGGTCTTTGCCACTTTTTTACCCTCGTTTCCCTCAATAACGCGTTACGAACGTCGCTTATTTCCACGCTTATTTCATCGAGCCGCAAAGCTGGTAGGTATTTTATATTCGGTGGACCAGACCACGCGGTATAAAAATGCCCGAAGGAAGGTTATAACGTATAAATAATGAGAGAAAGAGAGAGAAGGAGAGAGAGAGAGAGAGGAGGGAAGAGGGAAAAGGAAGGAGGAAGAGGAAGGGAAGTGTTTCACGCGCCGATAACCAGAGAATTCGATGGTAAATCATCGATATTGGCTTTCGTCCAATGATATATAGTATATATCGTTCGTTCTTCTCTTTGACCCTGCCGCGGCGGCGTAGCGAATATCGAAAGAATTGCGTGGAGAAAAGATCGATAAATAATTTAGTTTGCCGATAGTATGATGTAACAAAGAAAAAGAATATAATAGATACATAAGTTTATTATATTCCTCATTCAGGAACTTATAGAGGACAGATAAAAAAGAATATATATATATATAATATATATAAAAATAAAAAATGTAAGCGATATTTATGATAATACACGACAGAAAAATCTTAGTAAAATGCAACGTCACTTTTTTTTATAACTTACTTAACTTAGATCACATAACTATAATAGTTTGCATAATATTAAATGTCAGAATTTTTCATATTTTATATCTAAATAAATAAAAAACATGAATAAGAACAACGACGACCATATCTAAATAATCAACAATATTATTTAATATTGAATTGGCCAATAAATAATTACGATATTTTCACTACAAAATATACTACTGTATATATAAATATATATTACATATAATATTCAGTAAGTAATAATAGTTGAATACCAGTTTTATATACATATATTTAGATCTAATAAAATACTAAAAATATCGGCATTGATTATAATTATCGGCGCGATTGATTTATCATTTCGAATCGATTTCTCTGAAACTTCAAAAAAATCAATTTCATAATCGTTTTAGCGGAACGTTAAGAGCTAAGACAAATACGAAAGTTTAACGAGAGGAGCTTTAAAGCCGATTAGCCTTTCGATATTTCCAAGTGTGTGCTTACTTACGGAACTAAACGAAAGTAAAATCGGCTTACTCGAGAGAGTACCCTCTTTTAACGATCCTCAAATATAAACTTCCAATTTTGCGTTGTACCTTTCGTTCGTTCATTATGATGAATAACTCCGTGGCGCTTTTCAAGCTTCGGCGACAAGAAAAATACGTTTCGAGGCAATTCTTTCGTTCCTTCTCTCTCTTCCCACCCTACACCTCTCTCGTCCTTTTCTCTCCCCCACCCCCCTTCCCTCGCATCTCTCTCTCTCTCTCTCTCTCTCTCTCTCTCTTTTTCACTCTCTTCCTATCTCATCTTTCAAAGAAAAGGTGAAAGAAGCAGCGAGAATCGTTAGGGAGCATTCAATTAGGATCATTTCAATGGAGGATTAAAATCCAACGGAGCCTCTTCACGCCTACCTGATTTCTTGTATGTCGTAGGATGGAAGAATCATCCCGTGGATTATTGCAACACAAGCAAAGGGCCGAACAGTTAAAGCAAGAAAAGACTGCGCTCACACTATCCTACGAGGTAAGAAGAATACCAGCTAACAGCTGCCGGACCATTATTCCCGAGTTAATGTTAACCCTTTATGATCTAATTTTTTTTAACATAACTACGATATACTGAGCATGATTTATACCTAAAGAATAAAAAAAAAAAAAAGAAAAAAAGATAAACCTTTGAATACGAATACAACATTCGATTTTGTGTTGAACTTCTTTCGGGTACTCCATAATTTCGGGTACTGTTGTAATATAAGAATGTATGACTCATTTGTATTTGATTGGTTTAATCTATCCGCAAAGTGCATATATTCTTTTGTCCATTACACTTCTATAAGTAAGGTTCTTTAAGAACTTCCTTTGTGTCAATCGATATTCGCTGTAATGAAAACAGATCATTAATTTCGTTTTAATTTTTATGATGTTCGACATATTTCGTATAAGGCAATCCTTTAGACCAACGTTTCTCAATCCTTCTGCTCTTCGTCGCAATACATTTGTTCGTAATGATACCGCGATCCAAATGTTCATGATATAAAATTTTTGTTAAAATCCAACAGTGACTGCATTGACTGGAGCGACTCTATGTTATTTAAAAATATATGTCTTGGGAACGTACTACGCGAGAACGTAATACGAGAACTTTCTGTAAACCTCTTACAATATTAATCACTTTCCTCGTTTTGAGTTAAAGTGGAAGGTATCATCTCGCGGTTCTATTAAAAATTTAACGCAATCCGATATCAGGCCCACGCGACTCTTTCTAAATCGAGAAACATTGCTTCGAACCCAATGAAATATTCCAAGCCGACAAATTATTGCTTTTTATTACTTTGCAATTGGCATAATAGTTACATACCGAGGAAAACAAAATAATTACTGGCACGTTAACTAAGAATGGACAGTGAAAACAAAGCGTATGTGAGAAATTGATATCCCGTCGATTCAACGGTATATATATATATATATATATATATATATATATATATCGCTAAAAATATATCCATATAACTTTAAACTATATCAATCGGAGATAGCAAAGTCGGTGTCTCATCAAAAGAGAAAAGTTAGTACGGTTATGGCTCGATAAAGAGGGGAACAGTAAATACGACGTTTGCTAGCATCCCTTTATACTTTACGATGTACTATGCTATCTCGTTCACGGACGGTTTCCCTCTAAAAGAGTCGTACTTTGATCCCGACGGGTTCACATCGCTGCCCCACGGAATATCGTTTATTATCGATCTACGCTCGATCATAAAATTCCAAAATGTTTATCTGTATGACCCTATATATCTACATATATGTATATATATACAGAAACATATACATACATACATATATATATATATAAATATATATGTAAAACAAATATATATAATATTGTCAACACAGCAAACTCAATGAAATCCAACGTATTAGCATTAAAATCCCTAAAAAAGTGAAAAAGAATCGTACTATTTTCTCTCGTCGAAGATGACAGAAAATCGTTGCCACCCTTCGCTCTCGAAAGAATACCGAGAAAAAAGGGCTAGAGGGATGGGGATGGAGGAGGGGTATTAGGGGACGAGGAAGGAGAATAGAGGGAGCATAGACATTAACAGTGGGGGGCCAGAGAGAACCGCCGGTTGGTACGACCGTTATAAATCAGACACACGCACCCTCTATTAGCGTTCCTGTCCCTGGCAGCTCCTAAGCTCTAATTTAACGTTAACCACCTTTCTGCTAATAACGCGTTGACGCTTTATTAACTCTCCGAGCTAATTGCGATAAACGTAATATCAGTACTTGAAAAAGAGATAAAGTAAAGGGATAAAAAAGAAAATAGATTTTTTGTTAATATTCGATTAATCTTTGTTGTTGTTGTTGTTGTCACTGTTGTTATTGTTTAGGCACGGGTTCATCAGTACCAGGTTCAGATCTCGAAGTTACAATTGGAGAACGAGTCGATGCGCGGTCAGTTGCGTGGCTTGGAGGCTGCATGCGCTGGGGAGGTGCATGCCGCATTGGTAGCACGTTTGGCGACCTTGGAGAGCGAACACGCAGCCCTGGCACGTGACGCCGACGCTCAGCGTCGCCAGTACGAGCGGTGCCTCGACGACGTCGCCAACCAGGTGGTCCGTGCCCTTCTATCTCAAAAGGTTCATCGAAAGCCATACATTTATTATTCTTACTCCCCTATTTCACTTCCCTTATTCCTTTGAGCTCCGGTCTATTCATCGAAAACCATAGTCCTTCCTTCGACCTGATTGAAGTACTTTATACTCGTTGATTTTTTTCAATATAATAATGTTGACGAAAACAAGTTCCGCGTATTAATTATAAATATCGATGATATTTTTTTTTTATAGATATATGTTTGAAGGATCTTTTAAAGAAAAACAAAAAAAAAAGAAGAAGTGAGGAAATTAATCCTTACCGTTCCAAGAATATTACCCAAAAAGTTTTAATTTTCCTAAGGAAAGACGCTAACATAATTGTTACAATATAATTGTTTATAAATGTTATACATTTTTATAATATGATATTTATAATTGTTGCCTTAACGCAAATACCAAAACCAAGGAAAATGCGTTTAACTGAATCATTGCCAATTGGATTGATAATGGGTTAACAAAAAATAGAATATTTTATTCGTGATCGTTTCAAGGTTACATTGTCAAAATTTATCGAACTCGTATCAATATCAGCTCTGCAGTATGGAATTAATGAAGATACGTCGTGCGTTTTAAAATTATGAAGTAAATTTGATTGACCGCGAAAATATTTTTTATCTTTACAAAAAAAAAAAAAAAGGAAAGATAACTCATTAAAATTTGAAGGGCAACGAATGTAAGGTCCCTATCGAGTCCACCTTACTGATACCTGCCCAATTTCTTTCAGGGTTTCAGGGAAGAGATCGGTGCGTTACAAAGGCGCATACGAGAACTCGAAGCTCAAAATCGAGCACTCTCGGGTCTCCTGGCTCAAGCAGCGAGTCCCGGAAGTCCGACTGAACTGATTCAAAGTATACTCGAGGCTGGACCGGCCGCTTTAGTAGCTGCCCTTAGCCTGGATCCATCCTGGGTTCCACTTTCCAGACCACGCTCCCTTAATCTACAAATACCCGTAATGGCGGCTGCGACAAAGTGTCGACGAAACAGACCCACTCTAGGTATTACATGAAAACATTATTATAATATTATCCATTATTATTAATTCTAATTATATTTCTACGTTACCTTGATTTTTTATTCTTTTCGATGGAACAACATCGATTGATTACGTCGAAACCAATTCAACGATCTTTAACACGACTTCGAACCTAAAAAAAATATTTAAATATCATAATCGAATGGATTAACTTAAAAAAAAAAAAAAAAGAAAGAAAGAAAGAAAAATAAAGTATAATTATGAAGAAAATCTTTGACAAACATTTTTTTATAGATTACTCTTTATCAATAAAAAAGAAAACAGAACTAAAATGATATATATATTTAGGATATATGCATTGTTCAGTGTTCACTACACGTCGTTTTAATTTAACGTTAGTAAAGAATTAAGTCTGATCTTTTTCACCCGTAAGAATTATTAATTTGCTTTATTTATAATTAGATATTATCTTTACTATATTCTTTGTTATTTCAGGTCAGAAACCTTCGACAGGTTCGGGAACAGCGTCAAATGGTACGGCAGGTGCCACGGAAGAGGAAGGTAGCGAGAGTCCTGAAAGTGGTAACAGGGATGAAGGTTATTCGACGATGTCGAGCGATGTTCAAGGCGAAGGTGCCCGTCAGGAACCTTCGTCGCGTGGATTAGAAGACCTTAAAGAAGCAACCGATGAGACTGAAGGCGACGTTTCTCCGGATGCACGTTTAATAGCACTTGATGCCGGCGATCCAGATGTTCTCTTCCTACCTCTCAATTTAACGCTAGGAATTAACCCACGGCATAGTTATCCACCGAGCAAAGACCTTCTACCCTATCAGCACGTGATGCGCAGCTTCTCGGACAGTCATCTTTGCTTGAAACTCACAGCAACGAGCAATTTCACGCCGTACAAATTACCGAGCCCCATGGGATCCTCTTCCCTTCTTCTTGTCGAAGAAGAGGGCTGGGATGCCGAGTACGTACAGCAATGGCTCAGGTTCGTCCATCGAACTCTCCCATTAACCCTTTATACGTTTACTGCCACGAGCATTACCACTGGAGCATACCAGTAGTATTCGACTTTCTTAAATTAATCTCAAACATTTATATATTGAATTTCATAAATAAATGAAGTAATGTCGTTATAATCAAAGTTACATATTTATTAATCAAATATTTATGAACGAATTAACGGATTGATGAATAAATAAATTCATCGTTCATATCGACACGTACGGGGTTTATACATTTTAATCTGTAAACTACCATAGAAAATGTTTCGTAATAGTAGCATGAAAAAGAAAAGATCAAAAAAAAAATTGAAAAATATGAATGATTTTTACACGAAACACGATTATTCGAGAGTGTAAAAATGAAAAAAAGAAATGATACATTTAACGATCACGGTTAATTTTGTTATGAAAAATTCGTTTTGTTGTAGTAAACGTTGTTAAATTTCCTTCCGTCCCGATCTTATTATTCCATTAATTTACCGAGAGTAAAGTAATAGAAAATGAAATATCGATATTGATTAAAATAATGTTCTCTTATCGTTATTATTCAGATTGGACGATAGCAGAAGCGCTCAACAGCATCGAGATTTACTCGAGTTGGAATACGATAGGGCGGAATTGGAAGACTGGAGTTTTTCATTGTCGACGGAGGACCTCGTACAAACTGAATCTACAGCGTGGAAAGAATCGAATGCCTGTACCGCTGCTATGCCAGCACTCCCTGCTATCAAAGAACACAATCCCTTGGAACTCGAGGAGGATGCGAACGAATGTCTATGGAATGGTGCCAGCTACCTAGCCGATAGAGCAGGGGGTGAATTGGTAGAATTTCTTGATTTCATTCGATAGGGTTAGTCACGGAATTGAAACAGTTTGTGTTCACTTCTTCTTTTTTTTTTTTTTTTGTCGTCGAAGATATAACAAATTTTCAATAATGTAACAATATTAATTTACTATGAATGACTAGAGCGATGGTAGTCTAAAAAAAAGAGTGCAATTATATCTTTTTTCTCCTTTTAACGAAGTTACATAGTATTACTGTTTTCGTATTGACCGATCCCGCGAAATGTTTTGTCTATAAAAGTCTTGGGGAAAAAGTAAATACCCCAAGAGATATTTAAAAGTCTCTTAATATACGATATACACTTTACTGGAAATTTCAATCGATGAGCATTGAAAAGTATATGAGCATAAAAAGACAGAGACATGGTTCCATTAAAAAACATAAAATAAAATAATATAAAAAAAATAAAATAAAAGAATAGTCAAATCGCACTTTCTAAATGCATCTTCTTTATCCTTACAATAAAAATTAATTTTAATAATGTTATTCTTGTTGCCATCGTTTCAACGATGCCATTCTTTTTCAATTCCATGACTCGGCCTGTATTATTTTATTAAAGAAAAACAAAGCACTAAAATGTGTAACAAACCTATGATAGGTCGCTCTATTGATGGATACGAGGACTGCAGGACCTTGGCCGTATGCTTCGAGCCCCGGTGCCTCGTGGAGTAGCGAGGAAGGCGTTTTAGAAAATTCGAGTAAAAGATCGTCGGCGGCTCTCTCCGGTTGTAGCGACGATCCTGACTCACCCTCGATCGGCACTGATTTCACCAGGGACTTTTACAGATTGGTCAAATTCGAAAGTACCAAAAGTCTCGCGAGTACTTCCTCGAGAAGCGGTAAACCGCCGACTGACAGGGAACAAGCCCTTCAAAGTGTCCTATCCTTCATAGCCGAGCAACAAATGTATTTGGCAGAATTACCGAATAATTCTTCGGAACAAAACGATATCCCTGCGCCGACCCATTCGATTGAAGGTAATTATTGAATCAACGGAAAACTGAAAAAAAAAAGTTTGTAAAGCATCGTCAAATTCGTATTTTTATTTTCTTCGTGCATGTGTACAATGTTATCTTTTGTTACATCGAAATTATTTTTCTATGATTTAGAAATAATTAAAACGATACTAACGATGCGTTATCATTTTCAACTTATCTCAGTTACGTCTTAGTTTTAAGGATTTGTATATGTAAATAATTTATAAGTTATTTTATTTTTAACTTTGTCATTATCGAAAACGTTATTTTCGACGAAAAGCAAAAAAAAAAAAAAGAAACATCATTCTGAAATATACGATTAATTTTTACATTTGTCTAAGTTTCGTCTTAGTTTTAAGGATCCGTATTTTGTAAGTAGTTTAAGTAATTTATTTAATTTTTCATTTTCTTATCTTTTTCTTCATCCTTGTCACATTACGAAGGAACATTTTTTTTTTTACAAAAAGAGGAAAAAAAATGTGGTTCTTAAATATATGATTATTTTTTCAACTTATGTCTCAGTTTCATCTTAGCATTAAGAATCCGTATTAATAAACTGTGTTTAATCGTTTAAGTAATAACCGTCGTAATATTAAGTAATTTTAAGCTTTCTGAATTGAACATTTCAAATGCGATGGATTACGTTTGAATATATTTTCAGAAAATCCTGGAAATAGAAGCGAATGCACCGTCGAAGGTTCTTCCATCGCGACGGAAAGATCTCCGTCGTCGCAAGAAAGTGCTAATTCGGAAAATATACTTGAGGTGAACAACGAGGACGATCCGCTCGAACAAATAGCAGTACCTCCTTTGCCAACCGAAGATAGAATGCTTGGTGTTGTAGGGTCTAGCACTTTAGTAGGTGCTGTAGGTTATACAACGGTAGCACCCACCGAATTGGGTGCCGTTCCCGAAGAAGACGAGGAAGCGGCCACTTCTTCGACCCCTAGCACGGTTGTGAGTTCGAGATACCTACCATACACGTTTAACACGTTCACTGTCGTCCGAATATACGGAGTGATACATATCGATTTATACACGCGAATATCTTTCGATATTATTCGTTATAACGAAAACATTTTTTTTCTTAGAAAACTCTTTTTGCAAAAATATTCGCATGAATTTATTAAAATAGACTCACCCTATATACATATATACGTACGTCGATTCTTTGCACTCAAGTATAACTGTAACGTACGCGACGATACTCCAACTTTAATTCCGAACAAATAATTTAATTCACTCGTACGAGCGAATAATATTAAACAAAATGTATTTGGATCGAAAATATCACATTTTTCTTCTTCTTCTTTGTCTTTTTTTGTTAATATTCATATGCATACTTTTATATGCGAATATGATGTTTTTTTAGGGAAACACAGAGTGCAAGGAGAAAAAAATGTGATTTATCGTGAAGAACATGTAGGTCAGTGGATAGTGAACGTGAAAAAGATTTATTTCTTCGATGTGCATCCCTCTTGAAAATTTCATTTCGTTTCGTCAGGTTAGCCCCGCGAGAGCACCGCTATTGGTCGAAGGTAGGGACAGATCTTTGAGCTTCCACGAACGAGCAACGTCTAAAGACGTTATCGACGAATTAAATCGAATGATTAGAAAAGGCGAAGATAGTACGGTCAATCAAGATCCTCAGGTTGCGCTCGAAAAATTGGATCTTGCTTGCTGCTGCCCAACTGGTTGGGTTCACGTTGAACGTGATATCGACTTCACAGATCCTAAGGTACACCTATCTCGATATCCCTTCTCTCTGATACAGGTTTGAATAAATACCCATGAAAGGTTTTAAAGAATAAGTAAAATTAATAGAAAAAAAAAAGTATTATTTTATCCGAAATGTTCGTTAAATCGTCCTCTCTGTACGCCCAGGATAAATTCGCATATACGATGAATTAATATTTATTACCATCGTCGTATATCGTTATATTTTTTTATTTTCAATTTTTAATTCATTTGTACCCTTTCTCCAATATTCCCACGCAGAACTCGGATATAATTTTGTTCCTATGAAAACGGCTAAGAGAAATAACTCCATGAGTAACATATTTATAGGCGTTATTTCGTTTCTTTTTTTTTAACAATACAAAGATTCTACATTATAAAACGAAATATTGGTTAGCCTTTTAAAACTCTTCGCGACATTGACCGTTCGATCTGTGCAATATTTCCCCCGCCTCCTATCTTTGAACCATTCACTAAATCATACGCGTTTATTTTCTTTCTCTTAAGGCCAGAGCAAACCTTCTAGACGTGATGTTGGCAAGTAGCGAAAGTTCTTCGGCGACCTCGAGCAGCGGTTCCGCAGGTAGTGATTCCGGGGATGAACCACCGGATTATCGACATTTGCACAGGTTACATCGGTACCGACGACAAAAGAAAGGTACACTTTTTTCATAAGGTTAACGAGTCTCTCCTTTTCTACTTTCCTCTTTTTTCTTCTTCTTTTGTTTTTTTTTTTTTTTTCTTTTTTTATTGCATATCGTCTCTCGTAAAACAGTGGTGCGCAAAAAATATTTCCTCACTTTTATTTACATTCAAAATTAATTAATGATATCGATAATGTATTAATCTCGGAAACGTCACTTTTAAATGACAGATTAAATTTCTGTCTTATTCACAAGTTACAGATAGGCCGCGATTATTGCACGAAAAGTTTCTCTCTTTTTTTTTTTCTTTTTTCTTTTCTATCTAATTACATCGAGAGAGAGAGAGAGAGAGAGAGAGAGAGAGAGAGAGAGAGAATAAAAAAATTTAACAATTTCGAAAGAAGATTGATTTCATTTTTTTGAATTGTATTTTTTCGTCGAAGAAAACAAAAAGAAAAAGAAAAAAAAAAGAGAATGTTTCTCGAACAATTCGATGTGCTTCATCCGATTACAAAATTTCATTGAGAATAAAATTTTCGAATTGGGAAGCTTCCTTTCCTAAGAGGTAGAAAGAGAATAGTTGCGAGTATAAATAATTTACGCACCACTGTCATAGAGTATAACAAACGCGTAACACCTCCCCTCGCTCGAACGCGAGCACGTGTGTGGTCGATTTATGGAAAAAAAAAAAAAATTAGAAAAAAAAATAGAAGAAGAAACAAATTCACTTCGCTTACTCGTTACCGCTCATCTCGTTCGATCGCACCTTTACCAAACATAAATAAGTAATAAAGATTTTTATGGCAACTTCAAATGTCCTTATCTTCTCGTATTAACGAGAATCGTACTCACTTTCAATGCTTATTAACACTGATCTTACGAAAGGCTGCGATTTTCTATTAGAGATTTGCTTAACGATAATATCGATATTTGTGTATAAACGATGAACCTATAGATAAAAAAAAAAAAAACCTTTTCACTTGAAAGTGTTTCGAGTTATTAAACGGAATTGTTTTCGAATAATCTTGATAAATTACGCAATGATCGTATTGATCTTTATGTATGAATCTTGAATATATATTTACTTGTAGACACCTGACCCATTTCATATTTGTTTCAAGTACATACGAATATGATCGGACCGATGTATTTAACAGTTAATCCTGATTTAATCTGATTTCTGAGAATATTCTATCGAATTAAACAATCGGACACTTGTTCGTTATGACTCTATTTTATCGATTTATCACAATGAGTATCAAAGTTCATCGCGAAAATCCGTGTAATCACAAAATTGAAATCCATATTAATGGAATATATCTTATGAACTTTAAACAAATTAAAAAAATAATGAAAACGTTAGTATCACCTTTAATTGAACATTCTCATATCTGAATTTTCTAAACGGTGTATTTCTTCAATTGATTAGATTTGTACACGTTCAATTTGTTTGACAATTTTTCGATAAATTTTTTAACATAATTTTTTAACATAATATTGATAAAAAAAAATACTTGTACCGATAAAACTTTATCAATTATGATATATTATTATTAATTGTAGATATATCGATAATATCAAGTCTTATCAAATACTTCTTAACAAGTATCGATAATCGTTAAGTAAAGCTTTATTTTCTACTAAATATTATAGAAATGTCTTTAAGTTTTGAACGTGACAATACAAATTTGATTTGATTTAACTAAAACGTGCTCACGCTTCGTATGCTTTCGTATGCTCGCTCAAGAAACGTCCTTACAAAAATTTTTTACTATTTTGTAAAGACTCACGTATACATATATGCATCAACGGAAAGCAAGACGAGATCGAGTTAATATTTTTCCATTCAATTCGACTGAAATTTTAACGGAACGATCGCAAAATTATTTACGGTAATTCATTATTATCTAACTCCTCTCTTTTTTTGCCGACCATTATGTTCTAAAACCTAAGGATTTAAATAAAAAAAAATATATATATATATATATTTATACTCTTCGAACAGATTCATCCGTTTCGTGGGAATTGTCATTTCGTTAAAATTAAATCGATATATATTACGCAAAATAGGAGATTATTGTCTGCAGTTGAAAAAAGAAACAAAGGAAGAGAGCGAGAGAGAAATAATCAAAAAAAAAAAAATAATCAAAATTCAATAAATATCCTTAGAATGAACCAACGCGATCGTCAAGATATAAAACATTATTCATTCATCCGTTCATTTATTTATTAGTAACAAAACGTATGTGTACTAAATATACATTAATCCTCTTCACAAATTAACCTCTCTACATGGTTTTAATTGGGGAAAAAACATAAATATGCTCATTACCGGAGCAACAATATGTTAACGTCGATCCGTTTGTCTTCTCCGTTTGAGATCTCATTTGCAAAGCATAATTTAGGGAAAACAATAAAAAACACAGCTTTTACAAATGGCCACACACACTTATATATGTATATGTATACGGTCCGCATACACGAATTAACACAATCGCTAGTAGCTCTCGCTGTACATAGCTTTTTTTTCCATATTTTCTGTTCAGATGGTAGCTCCTACGCGGTGTGCTTTGATTGTCACAAGAAAAGCTACGTAGTTCGGCTTAGTGACGAACAATTTCTATAATCGTCTTACCAGTCGGGAAGGAATATGTTTCATCGTGGCAACTTTTGTTCGATCCAGCGTACGGAACTATACGGAATTGTACGATTTATAAATGGTCTTACCTCTCTCATTGGCTCTTACTAACATAATTATTAACCAGAGGACGAGCGTAACGAGAAAGACGCAACGCGAAAGATATTATTAACCTTTACGCAATTCCATAATTTTTTCCGAATTTTTCCTATATACATACGTCCAATTTTCTTTTTTCTTTTTTTGTTACATTTTCATAGACATAATAATAAATATAACTATACGTACATATATATATATATATATATACATCCATTGTTAGCGAACGATACTAATCCAATCTTAACTGATTGCATTTATTCCTCAGAAAGGATTAGTCCAAATAATTCATAAAATAATCTCATTAGAATAATAAACGAAAAGGATGGAATGTCATAGTCATTAATATCTATCTATAAATGTACTTCATAATATGTGTATAATAGAACATTTTTTATCGTTATTTGTACATACCACGCATCGATCGTTCGTTATATATTTAAAAAAAAAAAAAACAATTCGTAATTTCGTTTGTCACCGATTAATAATTATTAACTGTCATCCGGCTTTGAAAATTATCGAAATATATCGTGACAACAGATTTTTTAGTTTTGGAATTGCGTCAAGGATCATAAGCGATACAATCTAATTTCCCTCTTACGATGGATAAATTCAATTAGATTCATCGTCATATCCTTAGCTGATAATATAACTACACGTAATGTAAAATGATACAAATCGAGTCGTCCTAAATATTAACGAGATTAATGAACTCTATATAAACGAAATCGTAAGAGATAAATTAGTAAGCGTAACGTAGGATATAATCGAGGAAAAAAAAATTG
Organism: Dolichovespula sylvestris; assembly: GCA_918808275.2. NCBI lineage: Eukaryota > Metazoa > Arthropoda > Insecta > Hymenoptera > Vespidae > Dolichovespula > Dolichovespula sylvestris. The sequence continues at coordinate 3,826,928 of OU964969.1, forward strand.
AAAATAAGGAAAAAAAACTAAAAGGGACACGCGAAGAAGGGTAAGAGGAGAGGATAAAGAGAATAGTAAAAATAAAAAAGCAACTAAAAAGAGAGGGGGCAGGAGAGGTAATATGCAAAACGAACAAAAAAATAAAGCAAAAAGAAAAGAAAAGAAAATGAAAAAGAAAAAGAGTGCTAAGCCGAGCTACTCTGTGTTCCGCTAGAGCCGGTATAGGAAGAGAGAAAGAGAGCGAGGGAGAGAGAGAGAGAGAGAGAGAGAGAGAGAGAGAGAGAGTGTGAGAAAGAGAAAGAACGCGAAAAAGAGAGCCGAAGAGTGAAGTGTCTGAGGCATGTTGACCCGCTGCGCTTGGTTTCTCAGCATCAGCGGCACAGGCACAACGCGTCCTAAGACCTTCCACTTGGGGAACTTCGAGGCCGTCCATAATCGACCGCGGGGAGGACTTTTTCGTGAGGTACGGCGAAAAGGAACGCGAGGCCGTGGCGTTCTTTGATTTTCTCGACGAGATGGTCCCGTCGTCCTCGGCCTGCTCGGACGTCGCTTCCGAGCACGGTTCCGACAACAAAATGGATACCATCGAGCAGGATCACAACAAAATCCTCACCTCGACTACCCAGATGACGACGACAGCTACGACGATGACGATGACGATGACGATGACGATGACGAGGACTACTACTACTGCTACTACTACTACTACTACCACGAATTCTCTTGAAATCGACGATACGACGCGACCCACCGAACAACAACATTCGCTTTAGAAACAGATACGACTTTTCCACTTTTCTATACGCTTTATGACACGATAATACGATAGAGGTGTCGCATGATTTTATCAAATTTTTCCTTTTAAAATTTGCGCGCCTCAAATCGTGCCTAGTCCAACGAGTTTTGCTGGGATACAGAGAGGAATGAAAGGAAAAGAACGATAGGACCAACCTACGTATGATGTGTATTATGTATCTATGTATGTATGTATGTATGTATGCATGTATGTATGTATGTATGTATGTATGTATGTATGTATGTACGTATGTACGTATGTATGAATGTACGAATGTATGTATGTACGTATGTATGTATGCACGTATGCACGTAAGTATGAATGTACGTAAGTATATTCTTTCGAATTGGTTCCGTGCTCTTTTTTTAAGATACAAAAAACAAAACGAAACACGATCGTTGTATTTTTATTTGTTGTCACAAAGTTAATCTAAACTAGCTCCCTCGTCATCATTTACATATGTATGTAACTGGAATCGTCGCGTCCTCCTGCGTACGAATAATAATTCCTTCACGTTCCCAAAAGGAGCGGGAGAGGGATGGTAAAAGGAAGAATTGGCGGGAGGGACAGACGGGTGAAAGGATAAAAGGGAAAAGAGAAAAGGAGGTGCGTGAGAGGGAGGATGGTAGGGAAAAACGAAAAGGAAGAAAATAAAAATAAAAAAAAAAACGAAAACGAAAAAACCAATATATTTGGAAATAATACACGTATAAGCGTACCTATTAGAAGCGTTTAGAAAACGCGCGTTGATAAGAAATTACGGTAGGATATCTCTCGATAGGTTTAAACTACGTCGCTCGTATTATTATAAAGGCCAACATAAAAGCCGGCATAATATATATTTGATGGATTTCTTCGAGAAATAAGATAATTAAAGCGACTAAAGTAGAAATTTCCAACGATACGTATATGTGTGTACGATAATCAATAGGAATAAGAAAACGAAAATCAAAGTTTCTATCGATAATAAGAAAACGAGTCCTTGTAATTGTAGTCGCCGTTCCAAGTAAGTACCTACAAATCGTTCAAACGATTTACAAAGTTCGATTTGAAATACATACCTACGATACGATTTACGAACGTGAGTTACTACGGACTTCTGCTCGTAAGAGAAATCATTAGAGCGCTGTTGTTGTGTGGTAGAGAACAATTTTTTTTCCTTCTCCTTAAGGAAAACATTTCTAACGATCGACATATAAAATTAACTGCGCGTGTCTTCTTCATATTCTTCTTCTTCCTCTTCTCTTAAATATGGCCACGACGAGGTTAGTCATTTCTTAGATTATATAACGATATTAAATCAATTATTATACCGTCGAAGTATATAAATATAGTAGAACCATCTCAGGGCCGTATATATAATCATGAAGAAGCGTAAGTAAAATATTCGTTTTCTTTTCTTTTATTTGTTTTTTCTTTACTTCTTATTTTCTTTTTCGATATCATTCAACGTAGCTTCAAAATCTAAAAAATATATATATATATATATATATATGTATGCTATTATTGTTTATTTATATATTTAATATTTAAAATAGACGATAACGAACAACTCGTATTAAGAACTCGTTGGCCAATTATATTCTATTAGACAAAGACAGTCAGTGTGTCTCTTTGTCTTTTAAATTTTGGCAATTTTAACGATAGAAAAACAGCAGTCGATTCTATACGTCGATCAAATTTATTGTGAAAACACATTCGGCGATGTATTACGATTGTGATGAATTAAAAAAAAAAAAAAAAGGAAAAGAAAAAAGAATAAGAAAAATAGAAAAATAGAGAAAAAAAAATTATCAAGAACCTGTCTTGCGGCGTCCTTATCTTTCTATCCGGTAAAGAAAAAAAAGGAAGAAGAAGAATAGTCTTTACTCTTTTAATTCGTCGATTTTCTCTGGAAAATTTTAACCAGAAGCGGACGCGTTTTTGTCACTGTATATCCCCTCGTTTTGCAATCGATCGTTGAACGTTCGGTTTTTTATCGCTCGACCTCTTAAACGAGGGATTTCAAAAAGATAAAACCTGTACAGTTTGATTCCGAACGTTATAACATAAGAATAGATTTGAAAGAATTAGTGGGATTAGCGCTTTGTTCCCAGATTAACGGAGATTAGATGTAGCTGAATAAAGATTGTGATGTCTCTATAAAATACTGAAAGAACGAAGCTATAAGAACGCTTATAGATCATTGGAGAAAGAGAGAGAGAGAGAGAGAGAGAGAGAGAGAGAGAGAGAAGAAAAACAATTAATAAAGTCAAGCATTTGGTCAAATTACTAGGAAATAACATGATTAGTACGTACGACGTAATTAAATTAACAAGTCCATAGAAAATCAAGATATTTTACACGTAGACACATCGAATACGAATGTCACTTGGTATTTTGAATAAATGGGGGAAAAAGAGAGAAAAAACAAAACAAAAAAAAATAAACAAATGACAAAAAAAAGACAAAAAAAAAAAGAAAGAAAGAAGGAAAGGTAGAAGAAGAAGACTGCACGGCTATAAAGTTTTTGTTTTTTCTTTCTCTTTAATTGGATCCAAAATGAAAACGCTAATGATACAGAGAAATTCGTTTCCACAATTTCATCCACATTGGGAGAAAAATTTTAATGAAACATTAGATTAAATTATCTCTTGTATGTACATAATGGTCGATGATCGAGGCCGTCGTCTGAAAATATTCAGGCCAACGATTTTTTGCGATTGTGTAAAAAATATTATTCCACGAGGAGTAAGAAACGCGATATATGCTCGGCCGTCAACTAATTATTTAACAACAGACTTAAAACGAAAATATAACTTATGACATTTGAGTTGTTGATACTATAAACGAAAGATAAGTTACGTGTATATGTATGTATATCGTCGTTGCGCAAAAAAAAAAGAACTAAATTCACATTTTTCATAGTTCTATATGCGCGACAATGTAAAGGGAAAACAACAAAAATAATAAAAAAAAAAAAAAATTAAGAGGCAAAAAAAAGGAAGACGCAAGATAACTTTTGTCCTGCAGTCTAGAGAGGTAATCATTTTTCGGATATAGTTGTAAGATATTTGTAAACTCTGTCCGTTACTGTCACTACGGAGAAAAAATAGGAATGATAGTGAGCGAGAGAGTAATAGAATGTATGCGCATGCGCGTATCTGTGTGTGCGTGTGTGTGAGAGAGAGAGAGAGAGAGGAGTGAAGCGAGGGAGGCAATGAACGCAAGCCCGATTTTACGTTGTAAATAGTAATGTATTATAGTACAACGGATGTAAGTTATCCTCCCTTAATCTTAATAAATTATGACAATATAAGAAAATGATATACGATTTACTGATTTGAATGCATATTTATTCCTTAACTATTTAATTGAAAAAAGAAAAAAAAAAGAAAGAAGAATAAGTTCAACGAGAGAATTCCGATGAACGATAATTTTATTTTTGTGCGTACAGTATAGTTCGCTCAACAAATCATAGATCAAATGTTCATTGTACAAAGAATAAGATAATAGTATTAAATCTCCATGTAAATTCTTTTATATTATACGCAAATATACATATATTTTTATCTCCGCTGTCCATTAACGATGGAATAACGATAACAAACATTTCTTATGAATTAATTTGTTCTTATATAAAATTAGGTACGTTACGTGTCTCTATCCTTTACATTACAAAAAGTTCACAGATATCTCGTCTATCGACTTACATACATTACTTTCTTCTAACACAATTTGTTCTTGTCAGATTCTTTTTTCTAACGTGAAAATACTATTTTCCAAGCAACAACATACTATTTTAATGTAAATAAATATTGTTACGAAAGTACTATTTTCCAAGCAACAAAAGAAAAGAAAAAAGAAATGAGAAAACAAAGCAGATGTACTTTCAGTTTCATTGTTCTCTTTAGATTCTATAAACTTGTAAAATTAAACAAACATTTTGTATATCTATGAAAAAAAAAAAAAAATCAAATTTTATTCGTGCCTCGATTCATTGAAGGGAAAGGTTATCCCCACACATAATTTTATTGTTAATTTGTCTATGACATAGGAAAAAAGAAAGAAAGAAAGGAAAAACACCAAACATGAAGGATATTATACTCTTAGATAGTCGACACTCTTATACTCTGTAACCTCTTCTGTCAAAATTCTTGATCGATTGTGCCAGACACAGTGCAAATATAATACCGATCAACTGCAAACAGAAAAACAAGAGATCAAAAGTTATACACTAAAAATGATTTACGTTTGTCGAAGAATAAAAACGAAAACCGAAAAGATAGATAATCGATAACTTACCTCGACTGCGGCTATACCAACAGCAATACCTCCCAATAATTTTCCAGAATAAACTATGAAATCTTTTAACTCGGTAGCACATCCCTCACTATGGACAGATGTGACACATGGTTGATTTTTTGGACCATCGCAACAGCTCCAAGGTATAGTACCATTAAATATTTTGTAATCATCAGCCGAGTTGATGCCACAACAATGTAACTAGAAATAAAAATAAAGATAAATACTATATTTTACAATTTCCAAAAGAATAGAAAAAAAGAGAATTATACTTGTAAGTGAATATAATGAAAATATATAATATATATATATGTAATATGAAACAAATAGTTAATTGTGCTTCGGCTGGAAATAATAAATATTTTCTATAAATAGATATTTATAGAAAAATAAAGAAATATTGGATATGTCGGAGCTCAATATAACAAGCGAGTATAAATAATTAAAGTGTTAAGTATGTATACGGTTAGGTGAGTATTATACTTACATTAGTCTGAACGATATCCACGATCTCTCGCTGCGCAGAAGAATGCCAATAATCTTTGAAAAGTTCAGTGTACGTAGTCTTAACATCGAGACGAGACTCCCTGAAGACTACGAAAGCGTATATCGCTATGGCAATTTGCACTATGAATATCGTTAACATCAACGACGCAAACTGAAAACAATATTTATCTCGTGTTATTAGGAATCCGATAAGAGATATATATATATATATATATATATTTGATCTAAAATATGGAGAAAAACAAATTAAATACTCACGGTTATCGTCATGCAATGGCTCTCGCGTATCGCACCGCAACATCCGAAGAATGCGATGACAAAAATGATGCTGCCAATGACAATGAATGTCACCGAGGGCACAGTTACATCTTCTTCAATAGCTTCTTTGTAATGATGCAGGCTTATTTGCATGAGAATACCGACTACAAGAATAGCCAAGCCGCATAACTGAAACAACGAATGTTATTCTTTTAGTTTATGAAATATCGTTGGGTATGTATATAAATATATCTATATAAAGAAAAACTAACATTCGACTGTTAAAAAATAAAATAATATATTAGACATGGACGTTGGACGAAAAATCATTGATAGATAGAATCAAAATTTGACGTCAAGGTAACATTGATCTTTTTTGGGATTATGAGGTCACCCGGCTTACGTGATAACGTTAAATTTTGTTCTCTAGAGCTCTTGAGTCACCTCTGACGTTACGCTACCTTTAATTAATAAAAGCAAATAAGAGGAAAATGGTATTGTTTTCATATTACATATTTACGTGAATACACGTGATACTCACAAAGTGGAACGAATAAAATCAAGTAATAAGCCGAGGACAAGGTAGACAAATAATTAGAATGAACGAAAAAATTGAAACATTAAAAATATTGTCGTAAAATCGATACCACCATACGGTTACACGTTTCTATTGATTATTGATTATTGATTATTGTAATTAAAGCAAAGGAAATTGTTTTTACAATTAAAACGATATTACAAAATTAATAAAAATAGCTCAGAAATTCAATGTAAACACGATTTTATTTTGGAAACCTACGATTTTTAGAATAAACAAATTTGTTGTAAGGGTCTAAAGTCAAACATGTAAACAAAAAGAAAAAGCAGCAATATCGATGCAACAATGTTCTCCAATAAATCGATAGTCCGTTAAAAACACTTCTTATATTATCATTTAAACCTATCTGTTGCGATAAAATTAAAAATTTGTTTTGTAATAAATCGTCCCATTGAATTATCGAAAAAAAAGAAAAAATAAAAAAAAGAAAGAAAGAAAGAAAAGACAATATCATTGGGAATATTACACGCAACGAGATTGTTTTAACGTTCTAACAGGCATGTATCTCGCGTGGAATTATTTACGTCGAGATTATCGCAGGTGTATATACGCAAGGACGACCTATTTGTCCTTGAAATTTAACAAAAGTGTTTCATCGTTTATATCTAAGCTCATAGTCGATCGCTAGCGGCACGTGTATCTCGAACATCTAAGTTTTATAAAACAATGATGGACTGGATAACATCAGAAATCACGAACGATCCGACAATATCCAATCAACACACTTTAATATTATAGATAGTATAAATAGTATAGATAATATATATATATATATATATATATATATATATATATATTCGTTTATAATTAATGATCAGTGTTAAGATGTTTATATCGTATATCATAGATCGTATACATAATAGATTCGTTCGATCACTTTCGGAATCATTGATACGTGATTGGAACATACATATGTATTTGTAATTTTCATGTTGTAAGCATTGCCGATAACGATAAAAGTCAAGTCGTTATAACACGTCACAGGTAAATACTTATCTTCGTAGGAGAGGCGATAACATGAGTACAAAAATATCAAAGAGAAAGGAAAACGATGATATCATACTTCTTCGAAATTCATTTCTATAACAATTCTGATTTCCAGCAAAACGAAGGCCACTCAAGTTTGTACGTTTAATAATAATCTCTTAGAGAATAGTAAACGATGATGTCATAGGTTTTATTTTTCTTTTCTTTTCTTATCATCCAATTTCTTTATAAAGAGAGAGAGAGAGAGAGAGAGAGAGAGAGAGACCTCAATCCTCTAAATGTAAGGATTTTAATTTTCATCGTGGAGAAAGGGTGGGAGAGCCAGGAAAATTCCAAAATTATTCGTTTGATAACGACCATTTTATTCTCCATGTTGTTACCTACGCTATGTTCTTAACGCCTACGGATATTATTATCTAGTTTCCTTTCATTTTAAACTTCCTTTCGTGATAATTCATCGCGACATTAGTAACTAAGTAACACGTAAAACTATACGTAAAATTTTTGCTCTATACAACTTTATAAAGCGACGGGAAAAGAACGGATAAAGATAAGAGAACGACACGTAACGACGTTGAATTCGCGATTAATTCTTTAATACCGCATATTATACGTACGTTTTTTCAATATCATGAGAACAAATAAGCATTGAATTTTCTTAACTTATCTTGTCCAAAACAATTCGTAATAAATATTTGATCAATTCAATTCGTAAAAAGTTAGCCGGGCGTACGATATAAAAGTATAGCCATTAGAAAATACAAACAAAAAAGGGAAAAAAAAGTATTACAAACGAGTATTTTTAACGTAGTTCGTTACAACGTTATAACCGGTAATCAATATATTTCTACCATCCGTTCGATTAAACACTACGTTTTGTCGTAGATAATTCCCCGTTTGGGATTATAATCAGTTAAAGATTTCTATGCCGCAGAGATTGTAAAATATAATCCGTTTCCGTTAAACCCATATTTACACGCAATACGTTGAAATAAATACATACCTAACCTTATATTTATTTTGTTTAAGAATACATTACGAGATATATATATACGTACCGAGAATATAAAGTTAAATATAAAGAGAAGATATTTTATTAATCCCAGACCGCAGCCCATCTTGATATTCTTTATTTATCTTTTCCTTTCTTTCCTTCCTTCTTTCTTTCCTCCCTTTCTTTCTTCCCTTTTGGATTCAAGAAACAAGAATAAATCACTTCACTGGAAGTGTTTACGCGAATAAGAAACTACGTTCAACAGGTTATTCCGGGTTGCCCGAGACGCGCAATAAGACGCATCAAACTCGACGATAGAAATTCAACTGGACGATCGTTGCCGTATTCTTCAGTCTTCTTGCGAACGTTTACCTACCAGTTATCCCCACCCCTTGTCGTTCATCCGATCTACTCTGGCTCTTTCCCCCCATCCTTCTTCTTTAGTTCTCTCTCTCTCTCTCTCTCTCTCTCTTTCTTTTCATGCATGACTCACATTGTTGTTCAGCCCGTTTCATGACATGCATCGGTGGCGAATCAAGTTTTATCTACAACTCGTATTATTTTCTATCTTATCCCCAGAATTCATACGATTTTAAACCACAATATCGCGAAATTATTTTCTTCGTTAATTTGTATTTTTTTTTATGTCTTTTTTTTTATCTTAAAAATCAACAACCCGATCGGCTCGATCGACGTTTGTCGATTTATGGAATAAAAATTTAATACTTTTGTCTAATAACAAAGAGACCGAAGCGGCCGATATATGATATGATTGATCGATGTATTCTCGTATAATTAACTCGATATTCTAATGTTGTTAAAAATAAAATAATAATAATAATAATAATAATAATAATAATAATAATAATAATAATAATAATGATGATGATGATGATGATGATGATGATGATGATGATGATAATAATAAAATCGTTTGTATAACACCATGTCAGATACATATTTCAACGAAATCATTTATCTTAATCTTTTAAGATCATGAGTTAGATACGTACGTACCCGAGCAAGGATACATTACGAGTGGTATATAACTACGTTCAATCTCTTTGTCATCTTTAAAGAGGTGACGCGCAAATCGTGTCATAAAATTTTCATGAATTTAATGCAAGACATAAATACGTCGTTTCGAATTTAAATCAGACGCAGCCCAGACGCGTTATCAAACGTTATGTTACGTATGCACATAATTCCAGATTTTATTTATGATTAAAATAAATGGAATGTGAAAGAAGCGAAGGATGTCCTTTATCTTTCCTTTTTTTTTTCCTTTTCTTTTTTATTATTATTGTTCTTCATTACATTTTTTGTAACGATTATATTCCAGGATGTTATTCATACGAGCATATCATTGCCGTGATATAAATATAATAAAAATCTACTCACTCTAATCTATCACTTTATCTTATAACAATTAAAATACGTAGCGAACGTTTCATTAATGGTATAAACAAGATAAGAGACCTCGCTGATTTCTTAAAAATTATGTATTATTTCACGAACGTCTCCTAACTTGTTTTATGTCATTGCAGCATATCGTAATGAATCATACTTTCTTCACAATATCTTATCGTTAAAAATTGAATCGCCTTGACGAAATCTCAAACGATTCGACTCGATTGTTCTATTACCGTAAATTATCAAACTTATAAAATCGAACAATCGAATTATCCGATGGATTTGGTTTTGGATACGGATGATTGCCGATCCGAAAGTTTTTTATTTTTATCCGGATGATATACCACTTGCGAGTATATTCCGCGAGTCAATGCATCCTGTCTTCTTTCCATTCTATCCACAAAAGCTTTCATGTAACAGCTTGTGCATATTATCAGGCAAATCTGAAATAAAAAAATACAAAAAGGAAAAAAGATTAACGATTTCGTTAAATAATCTGTAACGATCTGGTACCATAGACTGACGATAAGCATATATAAAAAATTTTTTATTCACCTCCAACAATAATTTACCGAGACTGAGTAGGAACACGTGTAATAAAATCGATTTCGTTCGACTTATCATCACATGGTGGCACCCTCTACCGTATATAGAAGTACAAGCTGATGATTTATCGTTATTTGGCTTTAGGGTAGATGATATATCGCAACAAGACCACGGAACTGAATTTATTCCGCGATAATCGATAGGTCCGTCTATGCCGCAACAATGAAACTAAAACAATAAAAACGTCGATGGACATTAGCTACGTACGTATTTACGTTATCTATATGAAATTATCCATACAACAATATACAATTGATTTTTTAATAAATACAGAAAAATAAAAACAGAATTCATTAGGATGCGTATGCACTTGTTGCCTACGTATCTTGAAGGAACTTCGGAATTTATAAAAAAGAAGAAATAGGAAGTTACGACTATGTAATTCTAATAATTAAAAATTATCGTGTTAATTAATAAGAGAAACACAGATGCAATTAAAAACGTATTTAAAAACGGAAAACATTTTATTGTCATTCGCTTGCTTAAATAATTTGTAAAACAGATAATCCGCTAGAATAAAACAAATTACTTAATGTTATTAACCGTTATTGGACATGCAAGCTCACACATTTGACATCCAACAAATAATGATTTAAAGCAAACGTGTAATACAGACATACACAGGTAAAAAGACGGATTAAAATGAGACCCGAAGTATATATATATAAAAACTAAAATATTCTAACCGTTCTATTTTTAATTGTAAATTAGAGAGATCGTTTAACATACTCTAAACGAAGAATCCGGACAATGAAGGATCAATCAAATCAATCATTCCTTTCCTTTTTTTTTACTTTTACGCAAACTCCGCCTGCACTTATTTTTTTCCTTTTTTTGTTTTTCTTTTTCTCTTTCCAAACATTGTCCAGTAGTCTTGCCGGATTGCGAATCGAGAAAATAGCCAAATTACCGAAACCGAAGCTACAAAAAAAAGAAGCGAAATAGCATTTAATTAAAAGATCTATCGGATCAATCGTCGGAAGCTACGATTCACCAAATCATAAATGCGACACTCGAGTATCGCAATATAATATATTATTATCATATTGCGATATATATATATCGCGATATATATATATATATATATATATATATATATATATATATATATATATACATGTGTGTATAGTTCGTTCAATGAGATGAGTCAGGAGACGTAAATAAATACACATCATGGAGACGTGATCAGGTCAGGAACGTATACATAACCTTCAAATACTTAAAAGGCCTTCGCACACGTATACACATCGTAAGACGTAAGAATTTCATTCTTATAAAACTATTTATCGATACGACTTAAGTACTTTTCTCTTGCAATTAGTAGATACGTGTGTAAAGAACTTAAATAGTTTTCGTACGAGTTCGAAGCAAGCCCTAACGACGATCTATGTATAATAAATTTGCTCCAGAATTCAACAATCGATTATCATTCGTCAGCAAATAACTGAAGTCCCATACGTTTGTCACGTGCTTAGAAAGCGATTTAATTACGTTTATTGTTTCAACCAGAGACGATATTCCGACTCGTCTCGTTAGACGAATGATAGTATTCCACTGTGACCTAAAATTGCATATTCAAAAATCTGAAGTATCAAGAAATGTAAACTCTGGATTGTAAATATTCTTCAGGGCCAATGATAAATTATAATATTCAGTGGAAAAAGAGTCGTTCATTCTCAGGTCTTAACACCGTGCCTTCGGCGTTAAAGCTGTTAACCTGTGTTAACCCAATATCACACGAGACACGTGTGACATTAGCGACGGTTGCGGAAAAAAAATGAACTAAAAGCGCGTTATAAGAACCTTGCGCTTTCTTTCATTACGTTCTATCGGTATGTACGATTAGATATAGGTAACATTATGCCCCTCGCGCTATCGCCCTCAATAAATTAAAGTCACTTGAGCTGACAATGAGAAATCGGACAGCATATGATCGCCGATATTAATAAAACAGCTGGTACAAAGTCGATATGTATTCCGTAAGAGAAACGAAACGCGCCATTTCTAGATAGCCATTGATGCTCCTCGTACGAGATCGACGTTACGTGCATTATTTATTTATTTTTTTGCATCTGTCTAAAACAATTCATTATACAATAATTAAAGTGGTAATGATATCGTTAACAAAAAAAAAACTAATAGATATATTTACGTCGCGTAATATTAATAGTATTATTAATTCAATCAATAATATTAATTTACTATAATATTATTGCTAATGAATATCATAGAAGAAATTAACGGATTATATTATTTACGTTCCATTAAAAAAAAAATAAATAAATAAAGTATTGTAATTCTTCGTCCTTCGTTTATCTTGTCATATCACTTTACAGTCTCTACGAAATAAAAAGATAATAGTAGATTCGTAATATTGTGCATTACATCATAAACTATCAGTGACAATTATGCATCCATGAAGAGATAATATGAATAATAGTGACCATTACTCCTACCGTATTTATTATATGTCGTAATCATGATTCTATATAGCTATGTAGGATGTGAGTTTATGTAAAAGGAAGGACAAACCTTAAAGGGGAAAATTATTACCAGTGTCTGGTGAAAGTCTACGTAATTAATTGTAAGAGAACAGGTTCTGTGGCCTTGGGAACAGTAAAAACCCTTGAAATTGTTTCCAAGGATTCAAGAAGAAAAATGGACCATTAAATTGAAATCACGATTACGAACATCATCTTGCGGATTCGATCGAAATAATAATGTCTATGTTCGTATATATAAATAATCGAATAACACGTATCGATAATCGAGTCGAAGATAGCAGACAATATAAAAATACAATCGTCTCCAAATTGGCCTAAAAGAAATAACGCGCGAGAGTATTAAAGAAACGTAATTGTTAACTTTGAAGAAAGTACGAAGTTACAAAGAAAACAAACGTCATTAACGGATATCTCGTGTACAGAAAAAAAAGAACAACTTTTATCTTTTGATTAAACCTTTGATCACCAAAATCTGACCAAAAATTGCTACCATAAAAATTTGAGGTAAAAAACCAGTTTTTTTCCTCGTTTTCCTTCGATTTACAAAGGCGTACAGTGACGCTACTTTGTATTCGTGTCAAACAGTCGAAGTTCTTTCTCTCATTACGCACCTACACGGATGTGGAATCTGTTGCTTTATATGTTTTGAGTGGTCGAGTCCTCGAAAGAAATGAATCCCGACATGATCTATAATTCTCTGGCGTAGCATAAAAATCTTTTTCTTATGCGTTTGCGCCACAAGGGTTTTACACCATGAATTCTCATGATCGTAGTTTTTGTTAGATTTTTATGATCAAGTACTTACTCGAAAAATAAAGAAGCTTTTCTCCTGTACGGGATCGTTATCTATCCAGATTAAAAAAAAAATATATATATATTCTTTTCTTGAGCTCTTGATCAACAAAATCGAAGAAAAATTGTAGCTATGAGAATTCATGACTTAAAAATTTGCGAACGCATAGGAATAGAGAACCCCGCTTAAATTGTCAAAGAGGTAATGCGTTACTATTAATTGCAAGTGGGTCTCTTAGAAACGGAAGCACGATAACGCGCATGCGCCAGTTGAATTACGTATTCTCGGCGTTACCGACAAAAGCCGGTAACATTTATTAATATAAAACTAAATATTAAGATAATCGGTAATACAATACTTGATAATGTTTCAGGTATCTATACGTTGAAATAATAATATATTTTTACCTTCGTTTGTATGTGCTCCCATAATGGTTGATTTTCCTTATCTGTAAATATTTTTTCAAGATATGCAGTTGGAAGAAAATCTATCTGTTCGTATCTGACAAGAGCCCATATTCCGGCGCTCATTTCGAACAAGGAAATAATCACCAAACTTGTAACGAACTAAAAATGAAACGTTAACAATTACGTTGAAAGAAAATCTAAAGTCAATATTTATATATAAATATATATATATATATATATATATATATATATATATATAAATATATATATATTAATTTTCTTACTAATATCGCTTGTCCCTTTTGCGTAAAAGCAAGAAAATGCCAGGACAACCAACCGATGGCACACGTGATGATACCCAAAACCAAGAGAACGATGGATGGACCATAAACATTTTCTGGAGTGAGTTGTTTATATTCATTTAATTGATACAAGAAAAATCCTGCGAAGGAAGATGTTACTATTCCTGAAATCTGTAAACAATAACCGGATATGAATCTTTGGCGAAAATAAAAATATAATTTTATCGTGAATAATAAAAATGTTGAGAAAATTTATCTGTATGTTGAAGATTATGAGTTGATTATTATTGAAACCGTTTATCATCGATAAGATATATTTTCTCGATCGTACTTAGTAATACTTTAGTGATATCAATTGTATGTACATACGTATAAATATATTTTCTCTAGCATTAGATAAATTTCGATGTAAAAGAACGTAGAAATAAAAAGAATTTTTTAAATTCACACAGTCATGGATTATCAGAACGATTCAAAGAATTGGATAATTTCCAACGTCGCAAGATCACTCGGCGAAGTTTAGAACGAAGAATGTGTATTAATAAAATAAAAGAGGAAAAAAATGGCCGAGCAAAGTTACGAGAGATAAGCATTGATAAATCGATCGAAGAAAAATAGAAAGTTAAAACTAGCAAGTACTGAACGATTGCGATCATTGTGTTACGATCAAAGAAAAGAATACATATAGAAAAATTGATTGAAAAATTGACGAACAATCGATTAATATGATAATCGCATTTATCGTCTTATTCGGAATATCTTTTATAACGAAATAATTGTTTACGGATAATTAATATTGTATATAATTTATTGAAATATATATTTCTTCGTTAGAAATAACTTTTTATTAACAATATCGACAACAAACGAATGACAATTATTCATCACAACTATTTGGATGGCCTTGTTTTTTTTTTTTTATTCTTTTTACTTTTTTCTTTTCTTTAGCCGAATTTATCTTGTGAAATTATTTTTCAACAGTATTATGTGTATATATGTATATATATATATATATATACACATATATATATATATATATATATATATATATATATATAAATATATATATATACCGGTTATGAAAAAAATTCGAATAAAAGATTAAAAAATAAGAGGAATAATAGAATAACGATAAGACCACATCGGATGTCGAAAGATGACGTTGATAAATTCTCGAAAGTAAATAATTAAAAGGAGTCGAAGAAAACAAAAAAAAAGAAAGAAGAAGAAAAGCGAGCTAAGAGGGAGCATAACAACACTTACTCCAAGAACGATAGTACCGGCGATTAGAAGATATCGCAAGCAGCCGAGTGCTCGTGCCATTTCACCATTTCACGTTTATAAATATACGCGCGGAGGAGACGAAAAGAAATCGAGAGTGAGCGCGCGCGCGCGCGCGCGTAAAGAAATAGAGAGAGAGAGAGAGAGAAAGAATTACTTATGCATGTGTCGTTTAACTTTGCCCGAACTCGCCGTCGTTATCGCGATGGCGACACAATCACAGAAGAGACGTTTTCTTGAATCGCGCGTCTTTCGATCGTTCGAAAGTCTGATCCGTTGTAACAAATCGAGCGCTAACGTCGAATCTCTTATCTCCAAAGGCGCCTCCTCTTTCAAATTTTTATATTGTATATCGTCGCGATTTTTAACTCGAACTAAGATTATTTTTAAGTTTAAATTTCGCGCTTAATACAAGCCAACGTCAATATTGTAAATTTGAATTTATATCGATCGGTATATAAAGAGTTTAAGAAGTTAAGTCGACGACGCGCTTACACGACAATGTCCCGTTTAACTATAATACTAAATATCTAGAACAAAACATTGCGTTACTATAGCAAAGGCGCAGATGTTTAGGGTTTAACACCCAAACCCTTATCGTTACGCTATGACCACCACCGTACGATCGATATTCAAGGTGTCCCATTTAAATTTATCACTTTCACAACTATACACCTTCCAATTTTGTCTTAACGTTTCACTCGAAAGTGAAATACAAATGTTTGATCAAATATCAGTTGGAATATTTTCTTTTACGTTGCTTTTTTTTCTTCTCCTCTATTAATACTTTATTATCAAACGTAATAATTTATCATTTGAATAGTCATTTGATCTTAATAACTTGAAAATAAATAATCTATCCCAAGTAAGAGATCTTTTTTATATTATTATACTACTTCTTTGAATCGATACAATTTGGCTCGGGAATATCATTCTTTTTCGTATTATCGAAGAACAAAAAGGAAATATTTTTAAATGAACTATAAAAATAAAAAAATCGTATTTAATCGTAAATCCTTTAAGATCAATTCGTTCTACATATATCGTGATGTTAGTGAAAAAAAAATAATAATAATGATACAATGATCGTTCGAAACCAACTCCAATTATTAGTTTTTCTTGAAAACCGAATTAGTTTTTCCGGTTAATTTACAACGACGTAAAGTTATCAGAGAAATATCTTCAAGGTAAGAGCAATACATTAACATTGCGTGTTTCATCAAGACGCAGGCGTCCATTCGACGCGACGCTATCGATTCGAATGCGCAATAACGAAGGCAACCTACTCCTGAAAAAGATTTCGTTGCATTAGTGAGACCCGAGAGAGCCTAGTCGAAGCGTTTCAATCGACAATATCTACTTATGTTAAAAAGAAAACGTGAAGGAAGAAGAAGAGGTGAAAGTTCGAAGTGAAAAAGTTAGAGTTCGAAGGTAATAAAAAAGTAAAAGAAAAAGGTAGAAAATATGATCGGTCCCAATGTGTCTTTGTGACTAACCGTTCCGGAAGGTGGTGGTACTTCCTCCACATCGACGCAAGGTGCAACTTTGCGAACACCTTCCGAACACGAGCGACTGAACACGGAACTCGCGACGCTGTGTAAGGTAAAGCCAATTTGCCAAAACTTAGATTCCTTTTGTATATAGTTCCTTTTTTTCTTTAATTTTTATTATTTTTTTCTCTTTTTTCTCTACTTTAAAAAAAGAAAAAAAAACAAAAAAAAAAAGAATTATGAAATTTATTAGAGAAATACGTACAGGTCTATCCTGTGAGCCCTGTAACAGGGCCTGGTGCGGCAAGATCCGTATGGGAATTAAGTCCCGATCCCGACATGGTCGGGCATCTACCCAACAACCTACTTTCGGGAGGCACACATCAGAATCAGAATTCTGATAAAAGTACTGAACGAAGGGACAGCAATGAGCCGGATGACAATATATATGTCGAGGCAGCGCCAGGCCAAAGTCCGAGCGATGAAACTAAACAAATTTTTGATCTTCTTAGAGCAAGGTTATACCGTACGAATTTATCATTAATTATTTATTGTTAAAAATATATTATTACGGAATGACGAACGATCGTTGTATCTTTGAAAGATATTCTTTGTTTTTCTTTTTTTTTTTTTTATCGGAACTATCACATTCATTAAAGGATTTTACTAAATCGTGTTGTAGCGAGATCGAAGCGGTCGAGGAGTTGGTAGAGAAAAACGGATTGAGCATATTAAATGCTCGAGACGAATGGGGATATACGCCTGCTCATTGGGCTGCTTTGGATGGTAACATCGAAGTACGTGAAATAATAAATTGTCCTTGAGCGTATTATATATTCTGAAAAAGATTCAATATAAACGATAATGCGACAGGTGATGAGATATCTTATAGAACGAAGCGGACCCATTGATCATTCTTGCCTTGGAACGCAAGGCCCCAGGCCTATACATTGGGCATGTCGAAAAGGGCATAGTGCCATAGTCCAATTATTATTGAAGGTTTACATATATGCGACTAATGAAAGACGATATATAATATTCGAAGATGTCTTTTCTTCTAACGGTTAACTTACGTTTAGGCCGGGGTCGCCGTCAATGCTGCAGACTTTAAAGGGCTAACTCCTCTCATGACAGCTTGTATGTTTGGAAAATTTGCTACAGCTGCCTTTCTTCTTGGATCTGGAGCAATGGGCCATTTAACGGATATCAATGGAGATACCGCGCTCCATTGGGCCGCTTATAAAGGGCACGCAGAGTTGATCAGACTGTTGATTTACAGCGGTGTTGATTTGCAGAAACCCGATTACTTTGGATCTACTCCTCTTCATCTAGCTTGTCTATCGGGAAATATTAGTTGTGTTAAGATATTGTGCGAAAAGAGCAAGATCGAATTGGAGCCTCGAGATAAAAATGGTAAAACTCCGTTGCAATTGGCAAAGAGTCATCGTCATTCCGAAATCGTACGCATATTACAAGCCGAGCAAAAGCGCAGAGCTAGATGGATTCCACCTATCAATGAACTCTGGTTCGGATTTCTTTTTTCATTTTTATTTCAATCTAATGTTTTCTAATAAGACGAAAGCTCGATGGTATTTTCATTAATGGCATAACGTTTTGATAGGGCTCTGCTATTTGGAGGAGCTGGTAATAGTAAAGGGCCATTGCTATTGTTTATGATATCAGTTTTACTTTGGGGCTATCCTATGTATTTACTTAAATGTATTCCATTGACATGGAATCTTTTGCGAGGAAGTCATTATTGTTTTATTTATTGGAATATCGTTATGTGGATATCGTGGATCGTAGCAAACAGAAGAGATCCCGGTTATGTACCACAAAATAGTGAAACTTATTATAGAGCTATAAAGCAGGTAATATTAATCGAAATTTCAAATATTAAAAAAAAAAAAAAATGAAAATCTTCCTTAAGATGATTCAACGCGATATTATTTTGTTTTTGTTTTTAGATACCATATTTTGATAAATGGAAAAAAAGAAATGTTTTGTTATCGCGTCTGTGTCATAGCTGCAGATGTTTCAGGCCACTAAGAGCCAAACATTGTAGAATTTGCAACAGATGTGTAACCTGTTTCGATCATCATTGCCCTTTCATATATAATTGTGTCGGATTGAGAAACAGGTGAGTTAAGTTATATTCTAACAAATGCTATTCTATTTATCTTACCACATTGAAATATATCTGTTCCAGAATGTGGTTTTTCTTATTTGTAATGTGTGTAGCGATAAATTGTTCATTTACGTTGTACTTTGCGTGCTATTGTATGGCTATTGAAGGCATCCAATTGTTATATGTCTTGGGTGTATTGGAAGCATTAGTCTTTTGTGGTCTTGGATGGATACTAACGTGCACTTCGGTAAATACAATATAAATCTTTGCTTTTATATATCTTTTCATAACAATTTAAGAATTTCGTGTATTTTATATTATTTAGTATAAACTCAAAAAGTGATTTTGTTTTGTAATACAGGTACTCCATGCTTGTATGAATCTAACAACTAACGAAATGTTTAATTATAAGAGATATCCGTATTTAAAAGATAAAAAAGGTAAATACCTAAATCCATTCAGCAGAGGTCCTGTACTTAATTTCATTGAATTCTTCCTTTGTCCTCCTGATCATCGAATAAATGATCCTCAACATTATCAAATTCTTACCGAAGATGTTATGTAATACAGATGTCATTTGTAAACTATGCTTTGTATTCAACTTGACAGATGTAATTATTTGATCTAAAATCTCTGTCTTTTTGAACTTTTGACATACTCACATTCAATAACACCGCCATTTATAATACACGTTCATGCTAATAAATTTTTCTTTACTGCATCAATTCAAAAATCTATTCGATGCTCCTTAATAAATAATTCTTTAAATACAATTTTATAGTTTATTATATATATATATATATGTATGTATGTATGTATACTTGTGATCATAAATATATTTATTACAAAATAGTATCAAGTATTTGTATAATAAAATCTATGAAATACGACTCACGATTAATGTATTACAGAAAAAAAGAATTCATCTTAGTCATTAATTTCTATTAAAAAGTTTAAAAAGGCCTCTATATAATTTTTAGCAAAGCAATAGCCTATTATACGCACAATATGGAATATACAGGGTGCATCGTTTTAATTTGTATAATGAAATAGTACTGTAAATAATATTAACATGGATCTACGCTCTACTTTAACATACGATTGTTTTATTATATAAAATAAAACGATCACCCTTTATATTACAAATTTATATAAATACATGTATAAAATTCTATAAAAAACGGTAATAATATTTTTGGCATTCTGTTATAAAATTAGAATTATGAATAAAAGCATTAATAAAATATTAAACATAATATAATTAAATATATAAAAACTATTACTTACGTTAAATTACATGAATTTCACTACTGGCAGTTATTTGGCATGCACAATTAATATATCATGTTAATAGAATGTATATTAGATATCAATTGCACATATTACTTTAACTCGTAACAGAAGTCATAATTTGGTGGAGGTTCAGGAATTGGCGGTGGATCTTGAGGTATGTCAATTCCTTCTGCATCCAAAAGTCTTAATTTAATATCCATAGATAATAAAGTTTCCAGATCGTTTTCAGCTTCTTTGCTAGTCATTCTATTATCTATGAAAAAAAATAACAAGATTTGTTTAATACTAAGTAATATATATCACTAGATTGTTAAATAATGTTAAAACTTCAATCTACCAAGTAAAGCATTAATTCCATCAGTCCAATAATCAAAAACTTGCTCATCAGGAGCAACAAAATCTAAACTGGAAACTTCTACAGAATCCAATATTAAGGAAAATGCTAATTGATGCGTCGTTTTTCTTCTTTGTAAATCTTTCATATGAGGACAGTCTCTTCCAGTTATTAAACCTCGAATCTCAACAACAGCCAATTTTGTAGGTAGGTCATCTATCGACGGTACTGACTTTTCATCACAATCCCCATAATGTAATACTTTATGATTAGGTGATAAACGCACATACCAAAATTTATCCTTTATTCTCTAGAAATTAAAAACGCAATTAGATTTACTAATGAGTTATTATATTTGAATAAGGCTAATTTCAAATAAGGATCATTTACCTGTCCTCTTGCGCTATATTTCATAAATCTAGTTCCTTCTACCAAAAATCCAAGACGTTGTTGTTGAATTAACTCTAATATTTCAGGTGTAATTTGTTCTCTGAGCTCAACAATCGGTCTTGCGTGACTTTCCCACTCCTCTCGACTAGTCCTTTCTTGCTGCCAAAGATTAGTGATCGTTACATATGTCAACTGTTGTAATTTGCTTTTAAATTTGTCAAGTCCTGTTGGTTTGCACTGAAGTGCTCTTGTAATTTGTTCTCTTACAACAGAAAATACTTTTACAAAATCTTCGATAGTGGCTCTCATTTCTTTCCACGTTTTATTCAATAAAACAATACAAACGCAATAAAATTCCTCAAATGGATGATCATGCGTGAAAAACATAGGATGATACGATTGTCCTTGTTCGCTGGGTGCTTCTCCAATACGTAACACCTAATTGAAAAGGTAAGATTTTAGAGTAAACAATATATATTGTTATAAAATAAAAATAACAAATATCGATATTTTTACAAATATGTATTTTCTTATATACCTCGCATAATAATTTTACAAGTTCAACGCTTGTCCTGCCAAATGGACATTCGTGTTCATCCGCTCGGCAAGAATTTTCTAGGACAACCTTTGTATAATTTTCCGTATGATTACGAGCAAAATATACCATACAATCGAGCGCCAGCATACCCGGTGGAGTTTCCGTAAAGTCAAGAGCAGGATTAATATCATATTTGAAACCTAATTTTTTATAATCCTTAGCATATAAACCTTGCTTGCGAGCAGTTACATCTATTCCAATACCACCTTCTGTGTCAAATGCAATTCGTC
This sequence comes from Dolichovespula sylvestris, assembly GCA_918808275.2. Classification (NCBI taxonomy): domain Eukaryota; kingdom Metazoa; phylum Arthropoda; class Insecta; order Hymenoptera; family Vespidae; genus Dolichovespula; species Dolichovespula sylvestris. The sequence continues at coordinate 3,849,112 of OU964969.1, forward strand.
TAAGTTCTTTTATTTTATCATGTGCATCTTGATCTTGTGGATCCATTTTAGTCATCATTCTCTGTTCTAAGAGACTTAAAATCTGTGTTTGCAAAACATATAGTTGATGCGCCATTTCTGTACCAACCTGAAATAATAATTAGAATAGTAATAGATTTCCAATTGAATTGTAGTACGATTGACAGACATAATTTTAATATATAAAATGTCAGTACATCGTACCTGTCCACTTGATTTAATTATATTGGAAAGAAAAACATTTCTGACTTGTTTTGACTGCAATGTAGCAGAGACAGCTCTTCGTTTGGATGTGTCAGCTTTGAGAAATAAAGCGTTAATCAAAGCAATAGCATTTTGCTGTATTTGTGGACTTGTACTTTGCAAATGCATTACCAAATTAGGAAAGGTAACTTCTTTTTCAACTTGAGCATATTTGCCTGATGAATTTAAAACAATATTTTCTAAAATACTAAGTGCTGCTTCAATTATATTGGTATCTAGAGATACAGATTGATTATTCACATAGCTCGCTACTTTATTAATAAATGGTATCTCCAAAATATCCCAAGATACAATCCCATGATCCATCAATTCTACAAACGACTGAAGAGAATATGCTAAAGCGCTACCTTTACGCATTCCACCCTCAACCTATACATATATATACAAAAAGAATAAGAAGCATATTTTTAAAAAATTATTATTTATATTAGTAAAGAGTTATTGCAATTGAAATACCTGAGAAATAATAAGACCCAATCCTTGTTTATTGATAAATTCTAATGCAAATGTCATATCTGTACTTAAAGAACTTAATTTCTGTAATGCCGTTATGTTTTCCTCTGGAGTGCCACTATTCAGTTTTGTCAATATATCGGTAGCTATTTTAGAAGGAGAAAATTCCAATCTTAGAATACTACCATTCTTTACTTCATTACGATTTTTTTCTGTAATATAATTTTGATTATTATTTTCAGAAAATTGTAATGAATATAATTCTGAATCGGAAAGACCCCATCCATTACACAGCTCCTAAGAGAAAAAAAATAATTAGGTGAATCAATTTTAAAGTATTATGTTATTTAAATTTTCCTCGTGAATGAATAAAATTATTGATTCATTAAAATAATTCCTTACTTATCTAACGATATATATATTTTATAAATTGCATCAGGACTTTCTTTACCTGAATAATACCAGTTAATGGCTGTTTCTGATTAAACTCAATTAGCTGTGGTACTTGATCTGTCATCTGAACAGCAATTTTCACAATATTGGAATCCTTTTGGACCGGCATTTTTGCACGTAAATTGAACAGCTAAATATAATCAACAATCATGTAAATTACATTTAATGCATTCATTAAGTGTCAATTTATATTTTGCATCATTAATCATACGACCAGGGACTGTAAACCTTATAAACCTTTTTTGTACCAGTGTTTGCAGCGCCCTCGCTGAACGACAATCTCATAGACAAGAACTAATCTTAAATGTGTTGGTAAATAGAGTGAGATAGCGATTGTAGGAGCGAATGAGATAAATAAAAGCGCCAACGCGTAGCGCTTGCTATATATATATATATATATAATGTTTTATATTTGTCGACGAGACTCACTCGACATTTTTTCAAGTCCAAATTATTTTAAGAGATATCACACTTGTAAATGAAACAGAGATTTAATTGAATTTGTTTCTTCCTTTATTTATTTAAATTGCCCTATCTTTTAGTTAAAAGTTCCTATGTACGTCACATCGCTACTTTTTTTGTATATAAACATAATGCTTTTTTTGTTGAAGTGGCGTTTTTTGACAAAGTCATTATATTATTTATTTTTACGGTACCTGTAATAAAATACTTTAGTAATATTGTTTTTTAACGAAGGACCAATATTTTTTCACATATTAAATAATAATTTTACCTTCATTTAAAGGTAATGTTATGTCCATAAAATCTGCAACAGTATGGCTCAAGACTTGTGCTGCATATTTTATTTTCATTTTCGGAATTAAATGCGGAAAAATATGATTATCTTTTAACTTTGGTTAATGTTTGTAGCACACTCAAACTCGGCTACCCTCGTTTTCTTTATATTGTTTCAAAATTATGTTTTTTATCCACTTTTCACGTATCTGATAATCTTTTGGAAACTTATGCGATGAGTATATAGTACCTATTGATGTACAATTCAGCACACAACACGCTCTTAACATTTTTATCTTTTTCAATTTTGATTAAAGTATTAACAACGTGATCGTTGGTTGTACCTAATCATGGTTGTATCTAATGGAAACATTGTTATAGCTGATTTCATATCTGATAAAAATTATTTATATCGGAAGAGAGTTATTCAAGCTAACATAAAATTCTTAAAAGATTTGTAGATTTATTTAAGCTTTTATTATAAAAGTAGATTCAAGTTTATTCAAAGTAATTTTTAGAACATTTTTTTTAGCAATGGGAGGATCTTTTAACTTTCTATAATAGTAGAAATCCATAGAAAGACATGTATTTCATGTACATACATATTATTTATATAATAACAATATACGATATTTACAATACTTGGAAAATTCATTCAATGCTAATGTATATTAACCTATAACAAATATGTAAATAATGAGCAAGGAAGGAGCATGATATTACAAGTATGTTGTATTAAGTAATGCAGAGTTAATTTTGTTAACTTGTATATTAAAACATGATATAACATGTTCTAATATACTTGTTTTTCAGGAAAAATGCATACACCCCTTTCACGCATCTTTTATTCTATTAATGATATATACTTTTATTTTGAATTAATGAAATAATTTCCTAAAAATGGTTCAATGGAAACAATCTCTTAGTTATAATAAAAATTTAGCCTTATAGTATGAAAAAATATTTCATCAGACTTTCATTATTAACAAAATGTAGTTTTGCCAAAAATAATTAATGTTAATAAATCATATATTTAATTAGAAACAAGTTTGACAACATTTAATGTAATATTGATCTATGTAAAAGAAATAGATGGAAATATTAACGTAGTTGATAAGTGAAAGTGTATATGTACCAAAATTATATAATATACGTTATTAAAGTATATGCTTACTAGAATTTCTGACAGATCTCCTCACTCTAGCAAGAACTGAAATTGGATACAATTATTAGTTATGCACGAAATAATGAATTTATATATTACTTACTTTTTGGAGAATCCCATGAAATCAAATCTGTATTGGGCAAAGGAGCTTTTATAAATGTAATATTTTCTTGCAAATAGTTTAGGTTTCAATTTATCTTCACTACGTCTAACATGCTGCGTCATTGGATGTTTGACCTTATTTTCTACATAGGCACTGTTATCTTCAGCTAGAACAAAGTATTGTTATTATTTTGTAAACAATAAATTAGTTTATATTACATCATATTATTTTTTTTTTTTTACCATTAACCTTCACACTTTTTCTAGAGGATCTTTTTAGCTCCTTTTTTGCATTTGTTTGTATGACATTGAAGCGTTCTTTCATTATAATAAGTTTCTTTTTTTTCAAACCTTCCTTTTCAAGTTCCTTTTTTTTGATTCCTAAATAAAATATATTGTTAAATTGAATAGAAATGAAATATGCTAAGATTTTTTAACAAACCATATACTAATATAATATATTACTGCACTACAAAAAAGTCGTTTATAACTTACTGTAATATTTGTTTTCCTACTTTTTGTAGACATTCTTCTTGCAGAGTTTGGTGTTACAATACATCATAATTTATTACTTCCATATATGTCATATCCCAGAATCCTTGTAAATCTTTGCAATTAACTAACATTTATCCCTTATCTTTTCTTCAATTGATATGTTAAGAGTTTTCATAACAATTTCTTTTGTAAGAATATCATTAGATGGAGAACCAATATCACGACGTATTTGTTGTTCCTTTCTCACATTACTTTTATCACGACTTCATAGTATGTATAACTAAAAAAATACTGCATCCTTAGGTAAATTTGTTTCAGTTAATGTGGTATCACCAGTCGCTAAAGAAGATGTTACTTTTGTTTGTTATTTATATTTTTAGGAGATTTGTTTTTAGTTTTATTATTAGAGATATTTTTTTACAAAGAAGTTTTAATTTCAGTATTGCTTGAATTTTTGAATGTTTCTTTTTCCGTTGTAATAGCTGAAATATTGTCAGGTAATGGTGACATTTGTGAATGATTATCATTGGAAAAAGTAGTATTTCTAAGAAATTTTCCTTATTCATCAGAACAGTCAAATTTCATATCATTATCATCAGATAACAGATATAATTGTATTCCTTCTACTGAACCAATTATATTACCTGTTGCTACAACATATTCTTGATCCAATAATTCTGATTGTTCTTTCAATAAAGATATTTTTGCTTAATTCACTGTTTTCATTGGCATAGAAACTTTTACAAGTGTATCTAACATAGTCACACGACCAAATAAAGGCATACTTTTTACTCCATTTGAAGCAGTGAACTTATAATTACTACGTGTAATAGATTTTTATTCATCTTCCACATTATTTTTTCCTAATAATTCTTCTTGTTTTTTTTTTCTTGTAACATTTTGTTTTCTTAGTATCTCTTTAGATGTCCCTTGTTTTCTAAGAAGACGTTTTTCAGTAGCCCTGGTTATTCTTTTTGAAGGTGACATAGGTCATGTAATTTTTTTAGAATCATGTCAACATTATTTGGTATGAGGAGGCAGTATTCTTGAAACTTTTATTGGAGGAGAGTAGTAATTATGATGAACTATCCCCACTTTGCAGACAGGTTTTTTCTTCTTTTGTTCCATTTTTTTTAAGTGTATCCTGTTCAGCTTTCCATTCCAATAACTTGCAGTGATACATGTTATTCTTGTCATTTGAGAAACAAAAATATATTTTTATAAAAATGTAATTAAATAATGAGTACAAAAAGCTATAAAATTATAACGTAAAATTAATATAATCATAGATCATATAATTGAATACAACTATCTTATAAGAGTATTTGATTGATTTTTATAATATCAAGTTATCTCTTTTGAGAAGAAATTAATTAATAAAAGTAAAAATATTTTCAATTTTTTTAGATAATTTTGACAAGAGCTGCAAACACATTTCATAGGCTCTTATAAATTATATCACACATATCTTATACATCATATGATATAGTCAAGCGGAGATCGTTGAAATTCTTGTTTTATTGTAAAAATTATACACATTACCTTCTGTGTGTATATTAACGACAACTTCTAATACTCATTTTTCACTTCTTTTGAAATTCCTCAGCCCTTTGTTCTTTACGCCTGATTTCGCATATGTAGTAAGAATAGCTCGACTGTTTTGTATGTTTCCGAAACCATTATTTGCTTTATATTGATGTTGATGATTAACCATATTATGTGTCAATAAATAAAATTTGTAAGTATTTGTCAATAAATAAAATTTGTAAATACTTTTTTTTATAAAATATTAGTTTTAGTAATAGAGCTTAAACGACGAGCATTCGACAACTCTCAGCAGTTTATTGTTAGTCACTGGAAGTGACTGGAAGCAACTGTAAGTATAACTGAAAATGTTCTAAAATGTAACAACACGTATGTATTATTTGATGTAACGCGTTTCTAGATTGGCCAATGGTAAACTCATTTACCAATGATGGAGTCCTGTTTATTTAAGATTTTGCCAATCAGAGAGAATATTTCTTGTGCCGCAAATGTAACATTATCTTCTGTTCCACAAGCGTCGCAATAAGATTCGAATAAATTTGGCGCCAATGTATTTTTAATTGCTTGGATAATTAAATTACTAAGTTTTGTGATTTCATATACATATACATAACATCACTATAAATATTATAATTTACTTTTTGCCGTGTCAAATTGTTGTTTGTAATTTAGTTATGTGCACTTTTGAGATTTTTATGAAAACTCATTGTACACGTAAAGAAACGAGGAAATAATATATTTTAATTAATTATTACAAATAACCTAATCATTAAATTTAAATAATAATTATATTTATAAAATAAAAATTTTGTGACAATTGTCACTCAAAGATGCTTTTTCAATAATTGATATATCCTTGGAAAATATTCATCGTAAAAATTACATCATCATAAAATTGTCGCAAGTTCTGCATTGGTACATAATTTATCGTATAAAAACAGAATCACATATGTAGCATTTTGTTTTATTTTAATTTTGGGCGGTAGCCATTTCATTTACGAAAGAGTATAAATTGCAATATTAAAATATAACAATTACTTTTATTATCAGTAAATCTAAAAGAAAACTAAATTATAAAAATTTTATTTCTTACACGATACTGAGTAGTTCAGACACAAATTTTGATTGTTTAAAAGTTCATACAGTAAACAGATATTATTTAATATGTATATTTAGTATATATCCTGTGACATGCAGCGATATATTAAAACTTACATAGAGGAAGCTTGTATAATTGATAGTGACTCAAGCGCTATCTAGGGATAAATATTGAATAACTTTATTCATTTATCTTTCTTCTTATCTTAACACCTACTTACTCCAAGTTTATAAAATATGCGCTTTATGTTCAATTTCACTAGAGTGCTGAATTGTTCTGAAGAAATAGGATGCATCATAATTTTATATATATATATATATAATCATTACAGAGGAAATAAAAAAATTATTTTAATTATTAAATATAAAGCTTTATCATCTTTATATTGTACTATTAATTTTACATGAAGATTATAAAAAAAAAATCCAATTGATACTTGTATTTACTAAAGAACAGAGTGTGTCTCTTACAGGCATTCTTATTTAAATAATTGTAATATATGTACAGATGTTTTTAATTAATTAAGCCTAATATAGATTAGAGTACAATGTTCAATTAATACAATTAACAGATACATTTATATAAATTGACATTATTCTTTATCCTAATTCACATTAAATTAAAGCTTCCAATCCCATGGTATACATAATACACCATCACTCATAACAGAGTAATAATGCGTTACCCAAAGCATTATACCGTCCAATAAGGGAGCTAATGGTTTCTTGTGCATGAGCAATCGTTCGCAGCATTGTATCATCAAATCTGGTGTAATACTGTCATCTTTATTAAGAGTAATTAACCCTAATTCTTTGATAACCTTTTGATGAAGTTCTCGTTCTACATGTTTTATACTGCAAAAAAATTATGTGTGTTAATAATCTAAAGAATTAATTCATTATCTTTATCTATATATTAATATTGTATTACAAATATATATGAAGGATGTTTTTTCCTACTTGTTATAATGATGCAATCTCTTTGTAGCTTCGTTTAAATTTTCTGTAATAAAGCTGACCAGCAAAAGACTCGGACAAGAGGATGGTACAATAAATTGTCCAGTTGGAGAAAGCATTAAAGGACCTGCCTCACTAAAAATGAGAAGCAACTATTATATTAACTATTTCTTTGTATTAAGAATTTGTAATCATAATATAGTATTACTAACGCTTCTATTACTATCTCATAAGCAGACAAATTTGCTGGCCAAACGTCCGGATAATGTCTCTTGCTTCGATAATCGGACAGTGTAGTTGTAAGTTGTCGCAGTTGACGTTCATACTGACCAGCCATTACTTTAGGCATGAATTTCCTGCACATATAGAGTACCCTGAGCCTTACCGTCACTCAATAAATGTGATGTATTACGCACCGTCTTCCCACTTTAATATCAAGAAGGACCGTAGATATCGCCTTTTCAAAAGCTGGCAATCTTCGCAATATAGTATCATACTTCTGTACATTTTTGATCAGCTATCAAAAAGAAATATTATTGTAATAATGAATTATTACATATATGATATAAAAAACAATTCTTACATCAAGCCAATTATGCCTCACTTCGCCAGAGCTTAACATCACGCTTCCTTCTAAATTTATTCCAGTGTCATTGGCAAATATTAATGTCCTATCTTTCAAAATTTCCATTGGTTCTGGATGATGTTCTGCTAATGCTTGAAAAGCTAATAAACAACCTCTATAATGAGCAATGTTCCAACCACAATCCCATATAATATTTTTTAGACCTAAGTTCAAACATAATGCCTTCACCAATTTTTTCACCTCTTCTCTTACTGATTTACATGCTTCTAACTTTACATGTACTTCATTTATGTGTTTTTCAAGATATGCTCTAATTAAAATGAGAGATATATATATAGTTAATTAATGCTCAATATAATTTATTACATATAGAATGATTTTTATAAATTATTTCTTACTTCAATGTATCTGGTTCAATATTTAATTTTCTTTTCATAATGATTGAAGCATAAATAGGATCATTTTCTAATTCAGAAAAATCTAACTTTTCTCCTGAACTATATTTGCTTTGCCAATATTTTGAGTTATATGAAGACTGAAATTGTGTATTCGATGGTTTCTCTTCTATTTTATCCACAAACGTTGTAGGCAAATCACACGTCTGTAGGATAGAACGAATTGTTTTCCTTAAATCTTTTTCATTAAGTTCTATTTTAACTAATGTAAATTTGCCAGCCTTCAGATCTTTTTCATCTTTTGAACGTAAGTAAAATGGCAATATTGTAGGTCTTATAGGTCTTTGTTGCTGAAGTGTCTCTAAAATCGAGCTTAGCTGTTTCAAAGAATTTTCATTTACAGTCTAAAGTAAAAAAGAAAACTCTAATTAATATAAATGAAAACTCATAAAAATATATAGAATTTATTACAATATAATGAACAATTAGTATAGTATATGAAATTTAAAAAATTGTTCATATTCAATTGTCTGTAGATATGAGTGGTATAAAAGAAACAGTATCTATTGTTCTCTACCTACCCTTTGTGTGGGATACTGTCCAAAAAGATCAGGATGAACGGTAAAATAAAAGGGTCTAAGTGCAGTGGACACTTCACCCATACTCAAAGCTCTCACTGCATCTGTCCTACAAAAACTATTAACAAAATTTATGTATTAGTTTATCAAGGATCTTCCACAATTTATATTTCAAAAAATAATTTTTTTATCATGTTACCATCTTGCTAATGTGCAATACATATTTTCAATTTAATCACCGCCGTGACGTTGTATAACTCATGTCTCGATAGAATTTACCAACTAAAGCGTGATTATTATTGTCATCATTGGTTGCATACATAAAAAAGAGCTTGCCAAGCGCGTTGTACTTTAATTCCGCGCGTGCGCGCTAGAGCAATGCGTATAGAATACATAGAGATGGTGTACATGCCATACGAATCAAATATCACGCGCTATGCACGTTTTCGCCCACATTCAAACGAATGTAAAGATAAAAAAATGTAAGAAACGAATGCCAAGGTTAAAGAAGGGTAACATACTATATGTATGTATACATATAGCTAGGATGCTATGCCATCTTATTGTTTTTAGAACAGAACAGCCAACTGCTATAAGCATCCATCTTTGATAGCGAATAAAACTTTGAATTTCATAAGATGTTTTGCAATTAATGTGACGTCTATGGATATTAGTAAAATAACCTATCGCTGGACTTCACAATCGATGTGATATATTTTATAGTAAGTTCGATATTAAACCTGGTTACCATTTTTCGTATCACAGCGTATGTGACTTCAGCGACAGGTATGGACAAAATATGAACTACAAGAGTTTAACACTGAGCTCAGATCGCATCGGTGTATAAGCTTGTTTGGTTATACCATTTTAATGATATTTAACAGATTATACCTCTCTGACGGTATTAATATTAAATTACTTTATATTTTTTGTTTCCCGTTAAATTTACACATACAGCTAAAACTTATTTAAATGGCAATTAGTTCGATATTACTTACGATGAAATGTATATTATAGAAAAATTGACAAACATTATGCCTAAATTATAATCGTATACCGAGATCTCACCATGTGTTTATGGATAATGGTATGTACAACAGGCTAATGATATCTACTCTTTTATATTATTATTATTACTATTATTTAAAAATCAAAACAAAATAAAAGGAAAATTTAATTTCTTTAACACGTTGAACGCCCAGCGTAAATCGGTGAAGTTTCTCCCAGGGCCCAAATCCGGGAGTGTAAACAACGCGATAAGGAAAAGCGATACAATGAAATGCGTCGTTTAAATGTAACCACAGTTTATTTTGTAATGTATGAAAGGATGTTTTTTGGAAGATAGGTTTTTGGTATGTATTTTTATTTTTAGAAGATATTTTTTTAAAAGGTAGAAGATAATTTTGTGGAAGGTGCTTATAAAGTATAAAGTATATGCTTACAAAGTATCCTCTTGAAGTAGGGAATGCGATAAGTGTTCCGAAAAAAATTCATTATGACAGATCTCACTGCATTTACACCAAAGCTTAGCAATTATAGCTTACAATACTAGAAAGTCTGGCATTGATAGAAGCAACCAAATGGCATCATACGCAACGACAATTTGAAAGAGCATAAAATGGTATCGGAAACTAGCAATTCATTTCCTAATAGGTACTTCTGTAGTGAATGCACATGTTGTTTATCAAAAAGCAACAAACCAGAATATACAAATAAGAAAATTCAGAGATCTTATAGTTTGGGAATGGTTCGAATCAGAAAACGCAAGGCCCTAAGCAATAAAGGAAGCATCTCACCACCTGCAAATTCGTAAAAATCCTCAGGACAAATCAATTAAAAGAATGTGCGTTCGGTGCTACTCAAAACAGAGACAAACTCTTGAATGTCAAGACGCAAGAAAAAATGTGCAAAAGACTATAATGTATTGTCCAGAGTATCCATAAACACCTCAATTATGTTTAAAATGTTTTAATGAATACCATAACTAATACAATTTTTTTATATTTTTAAACCAAATTTAAATATAAATGTACTTTTAATGTTTCTTTTTGTTTATTTTATAATTTAACAACTAATAAAATATATTATTTTTTTTTCTTTTTTAAATATAATAAAATAATAAAATATTATATTATTTATTTTAAAAAACAAATGTAAATATAAGTATATTTTAATGTTTCTTTCTGTTTATTTTATAGTTTATTGTTACTTTCCGTTGTTTATATTCATCATAATTGTGTTAGAAATAAAATTATTATAAATTATCTCAAAAATCCTGTTTTAATTGGACGAAGAATAGTGTCACCCATTTACGGGTGACGGGGCCCCTGTGGAAACATAGCCGTCATCCATATCTGGGTGACGTGGCGTTTAACGTGTTAATAACAGAGATAAGAAATTTTTTTTTTCTTATTAGAAAATTATATCCATCTAAATGATTATTAATAATTATGTATATATCATCATGAATAAATAAGAAAAATATAGAAATTAGAATGTTTCAGTGCTTTTTTCCAAGAAATTATTTTAGAATTCGCTTATATTTAATTTCTTTATCTATTGACGTATAAGTAACAATATAAAATGTAAGTTCTTTAGCGTTTAGTTAGAATTAGACAGAAAATATTTTGAAAAAGTTTTAAAATATGCAGCCATTCGCTCGATAATACTTGCATCCCGTAAGATTTAAATAGATTGCAAGTACTATCGACCCAGGTCTCACCACGTGGAGGTTGCTGCATCTGGAGACCCACGGACTGACGATAACTTTACTCTAAAATCCACGTGACGCGATCCCAATCCGTTATGCCTTTTCTCTTCGGAAACTTTCTCGTCGGACTCTACCGTCCGACACGGTAGGACCTTTAATCGCACCCGACACTCACGTGTGTGTTAGAAAAACGGCGCCTCTATACTATCCGCGTTTCCGAGGTAACGAGCAATCAAACGAAATTTAATCGCGCCCGCGAAAACACCGTGCCTGTGCCAACCGACACATGCGCGAGTGTTCTTCCTATTCTTCCTGTATTCTCACATAAAAATCGATGATGAATCTATCCATCGATGATCCCTCGATGATCACTCGACGATCCCTCGATGATCTATCGATGATCTATCGATGATCTATCGATGATACCTCGATGATATCTGGCAAAGAAGAAGAGAAAGAGAACTATGAGATAGAAAAAGGAGTCGGAGAAAGAAAAGAGAAGAAGGATGGAACGTGCGCGCACGTGACAACGATGAAACGCAGGACAAGAGTATTTTGGAGTACCAAAATCGGAGTACCAAACTCGAGCTCGATTTTTTCCTACTGAAAGAAGGAGACCCGCTCAAGGCCTCTTCCCAAGGGCCAACACCCAAAGATTCCGCCCGAGAACTTTACACGATGCTGAGATAGCAGCCCGTCCAAAGGGCCACACCCATAGGCCGATCCTATGGGTCCCATCCGAGACTTATAAATTTTAATTAATAAAAGTAAATACTAATAAATAGGAATGACAGAAAAGTTTTCTGTGCGTTTTATTTCAATTCGATAGTATATGATAGTCATATATACAATTTTTATAAAGTCGTTAAGAATATCCTATTGTTTAAATATTAATTAATTATACTTTACGTATATCATACATTGTTTAAATATTAGTAAAATAATCTTATGTATTAATTATTCTTTCCCGCGTTCGCGATCCCACGACCTGAAACTAGCTGAAAAGACATAAGGAAAAAAGAAAGAATATATTACTACTATGAAAGATAAAATTCTGAAATTAATTTAATTTAACTTAAGAAAAGTAAAAGAAAATAAAAAATTCTGAATGCCGATCTAAAGAAATATTATTTTCCTCAGAAAGAAATATTATGTTAGTAACGCTTGGCAAAACTTGGAGAACTTGGCACTCATCCCATTTCGCTTGTTTCAGCTCCACGTGCATTTTTATTCGTTATAGTTTCATTGGTCCCCACAATTGCCATATCTTATATGCTTCGTAGATATAGGACTTTATATTGAACTCGAGTTAATTAAAATAAAATTATGAATTTAACTGAATTTAAAAAAAGAGAAAATATGCAAAATTTATGACTCGACTTTAACGTAAAACTTGATTTTATTAAAATAAAATTATGAATTTAATTGAATTTTAAAAAGGAGAAAATTTATGTCTCGATTTTAATAATAAAAATGTATAAAAAGTAAAATAATCCTATTCGCGTACGCGTGGAAATGTGGGACCGGAGACGGAATGTTACGTCGTCTCAGTTTTTTAAATCTACACCATCACCATAAGAGCATTTTGAGTGACAACATGGTAAAATTAAAATACGACTAAGAGCCATTCTCGAAGGTTTCTAGCGAATTTTCGAAAATAACTTAATAGCCTAATAGTTGCCCTCTTGAGCCACATATCGTGGGGCATATAGCCTCTTTTTTGCTTCGTGCCCTAACCAGCTGCTATCGAACAATCGATAATTACCATTAACATAAAAAAAAAAAAATAATAAAAAAATAAAATAGCCCCTTATTCTAAAACCTGAAAGAAAACTGATCAATCTAACGCAAATCGGGAGAGAAATGATAATTAGTCTATTAATTGCGGAAAATCCTGTGCTAAAAATTAATTAACTTATTCTAGGGCCTACGAACTGTGATTCTACAAGTCTCTTTGTCTTTTATCAATGACTCTACTCGACTATCATCTTTCAAAAGCAATGACTCTATTGAGACTTCTCTTTAATCAATTAATATTTATTAAATATTTAATTAATGGTTATATAAAAACATAATGCAAACCCTTGGACGCTCTTACCTACAAACGATGGTTGTAATTATCATAAAGAAAATTGTGCACAGTATCGTTTATAATCTAGAGACTATCCATTGCGAATGTCTTCTTGTTCATTCTTTATTAAAACTCATGAATATCGATTCTTTAATATTACTGAGCCATTTAAATATTTAAAATAAATAAAAAAAAAAAAAGATAAGAAACCATTCACGAGTAAATCTCCGAAGGAATTTACTCGTGGTCACTCAAAATGCTCTTCCACTACTAATTAATTACAGCCAATCACTCGTGCCTTTCGTCCTCGACATGATCGAGCGATCGGAGGGACTTATAAAATTAACTCACTATTTATGAAGCTCTAGACGATTCGTAGCTGATTGAACATGAGGTAGGTCGACATCGAAGTTGATCGATATCTTGATATCTCTTCGATGATGCACTGACTCTATCACGCGGTAGTTATTTTTTAAACGGACGGTCACTGATTCTACTTCGCGAAATTCTATTGTCTTTTATATATACAGTCTGTACAACTGTTAAAAAAGTATTAAACTTTGCGAACAAACACTGACTCTAACGACTGCTTTGCACGCAGTCGATACAAAGACACTTGTCATTTAAATCTCGAAACGCGAATGAACAAACACTGCTTCTACTTCGCAATATTTTTATTATAGTGAATAAAAACACACAATTAATTCATTGATACGCGCGCGATTGCAATGAAGTTCTGAAACAGAAAAATACAAACGTTCTAATTAGTATCACTGTTATAATGAGAAATTATATAAATTATTCAAAAGATGTATGATATAGAAATATACTTACTTTAACTCTTCGTTGATGCGTGCAAGAGAGACGTCCTTGGAGGGCTTCGATTATTCTTCGTCTGAATCCAATGGAAGACTGATCCAGTAACCGTATAGTATATAACATAAAGTCCACACACCCCAGATAAAATTTTAAAGTATTGAAATATTTAACTGAAATTATTTTAAATTTCTCGCGCGTTCCCGTATTTTTAATATTTAAACGATTGTACTATTGTTTAAATATTAATTTATTGACCCGTGTACAATAGAGATTGTTTAAACAATTGAATAATTATCGAAAGTATTAATTTATAAGTTCTCGCATTTAGAAAAAGAGAGTTCCGATGTTATCGCGTCGGAATCCAAAAGAAAACTGACTCGATATTGTCAAAGTTAGTAAAAGAAACTATTTATGTTTATATTATGCAAGGCCAACTACCCCGAGATAAAATTTTCAAGTATTGAAATATTTAACCGAAATTATTTTAAGTTTCTCGCGCGTTCCCGTATTTTTAATGTTTAAACGATTGTATTATTATTTAAATATAAATTTATTGTACACCGTGTACATTACAGATAGTTTTATTATCGAATATAAATTGTCTATCTCATTCGTTTAGAAAAAAAATGTTCGATGTTTACTCATCGGAACGTAAAAGAAAATTTATTCGATAACCATGAAAATAAGAAATATCGTGTCTGTGATTTACTGTTACAGACTATTTTTACTCGATCGATAAAGCATAGCTGTATCATTACCAATACTTATTCGTATGGTAAGCAGGAATCCACTCTTTCCAACATTTTTTGTTAATTATTTTCTTTGTAATAAAATTGCATTATAAAGCGGTTTTTTTTTGAAGAATAGTTCATGCATAAAAATAAAGCTTTTATAAAAATTCGAAAAAACAGAGTTCAGGTTTAAACTTTCATCTTCAAAATAGGATCTTATTCTTCAAAATCTGTCAAAAATTACGCTTGTATTCATTGTAAAACATTCCCAAACTAAGGGTAATGAACATTTAATAAGAAACAAAACTTTTAATTTCATTAAAATGTGTAACTCATATGACGTTTGTGGATATTCATAAAGTAACCAACCCATCACTGGACTCCTCGATCGATGCGATATATTTTATAGTAATTTCAACTTTAATTATTAAGGTTTTTATACCATGATATAAACAATCATCATATCGGTAGTAGTAATAATAGACACGATCAGTGTGTACTTATGTTAGATAATAAAAAATAAAAATTATTATTGCAAGATTATACAGTATTACTTAGATATTACATATCGATTAAATAAATTTAAATACAAAACATTAATTTAATTTGTAATATTTTCCATGATCAGCTAGGTATTTGTATCATTTTTCATGCATTTCAATAATCTAACATTTTTAAACGATCTTAAGTCACAAATCATTATATTTATTTGTATACACGATTTAAAGAGGATTACAAACCATGATAGCAATAAATCAATTGAAGAAACTACGGTTTTTTTTAAATTGGAAGCATGAAACACATATTACCTTTTTGGTAGAGGTTAATTGTGTTAATTTCATTCTAACATCTTTTATAATTTTCAATTAATATAAATCGTGCCTCAATCGATAAATATGTGCTCCTAATGTATGATAGGAAGATTACTGAATAATACTTTTTGTCACTTTTTTAAAAACAGACTAGTCAAATAACTGAACGTGTGTATCATGATAAATATTTGATATATTAATTTGCAGGAATTCCTTAATAATAGTAACATGTAGCGCCATAATCCTTATTTAGGTCCTGTTGAAAATGGATCATAACAATGAGTATCGATGTCACAGTCTGTTTGAGAGCACATCATTAGAGCTTTAAGAATTCAACTACAAAGTTCTCTATTTGCTATATTTTCAAATACTTTTCCGCTACAATGCTCATTGTTCAGTTTACAAATAATTGATAATGAATAATAGATCTTTTCTTCTTTTATAATTTATATTTTCTTTATGAAAAGTATTATAATTGTAATTGCAAAGAAAAAAGAATCCTAATTTTATTTGATTTTAACAGTGATTTGTTTTAACAATGTTTAACGACACTTTGTAATATGCTCCAGGTATGTCTCCTGTCTAAGTTTCTAAATTCGGCACATTGTTCTAGTTTTAGTAGCATCTTGAAAACTCTGTAGGCACATTCTTAATTTAACATTGAAAGTGTACGTCCTTTGATACATACAATAATAGCTTATAAATTATCATAATATTTTTCGAATAGATATTTTTACATTACAATACAACTGCGAATAGTATAATCTTATGTATATATTATACGCACTTACTTGCGTACATAGTCGAAATGCAACATTAAATATATATATAAATATATATATATATTTACATATATATATATATACATATCGAATTAATTGTGAAGCACAAATTATATAGAGAAAGGTTTGTTGTTATTGGATTAATATTACATCTCGACCATGGTATTATTATAAGTAGTTAAATGTAATATTTGCCAGATATCATGGCCTGTGAACACTTGGGTAGTTTGGAAATTTGCTGAGCATCAAATTGTTACTCTTGCTTATATTTTGTATTATATAATTTATCTATGAATATATGTCTATAGTCAATATTGCATTAATTAACACAAAAATAAGAAAAGTAAAAGTTTGAGGTAACTTGTACCATTGATGTTCCTTTGTAATTAAAAAACACTATAATAAGTGTAAAACATAGGAACAAATATAAAATTATTAATCTTTTTTAGATATCTCAATTGTGCAGTAATATAGTTGCTATGGCAGCATGCTTATATAGTAAATTGCTATTTTTGGAACAATTAATTGCATTTTGAAAAAATTGCTAAAGATAATTCACTATATTTCATAAGTTTCTATTAGTAAATATTATTATGTCGTGTGAGCAAAATATTCATATATATTGCAATTTTTTTGTAGGAACTTTAAACTGTAAAAATGCAATTCCATTGCTTCATTGCATAAATGCTTCTAACTTCAACTATTGTTTAGGCAAAATATGCTCATCGTTGCTCCCATAGAAACATTATTGCTGCTAAAATTAATTTTATAAATAATCAATGTGCTGCTAAAATTAATTTTTATAAATAATCAAGTGTTAGCGTGAAAAAGAGATTAAAGCAATAGAGCGGTTGATGGCAGCATTAAGATTTTCGTTGTCTTACATTTGTCTTTCATAAATAATATCTACAAAATTAGTATTATATCTTCGGGCATATTAAATAACTCAGTTGTATCTATGTACACATAACATACACGCCAATAAACTGGACATGTGTACATAAATACAATATAAACGTGAATCACAAAAGAACAAATGTATAAATGTAAATACAAAATGTAAATTCGCATTATATTTACTAACAAAATATCAACTCAAGATCAACCTGTTAATCGAGGAGATTTTTGATCAGTGAACGTGAATGTTATGAAGTATATTTCGTTTTTTGAATAGAAGTGAGTGAACAAAGAAAAAGGATTTATTTATTCTTGTACCACGAGAGAAGTGAAATATCCTCATTCTCCTCGGTTGGCAGGTTATTAATTTTCCTGTATTATAGATCAGATGTAAGTATTATTTTCAGTGATACCAACAACCGCTGCACACACATCGCTTCTTTCAGAACATAATATTGGTTAATAAATTCGTAATTGTTACATTTGATTAAAAAAAAATTAGCTAAACATAACTGCTGAATATCCTCTGAAGCAGTTAAGATCAGACCCATCCTATGCTATTCTCTTTCTGTACGCTTATAAAATCCCTCCCTGAGACACGAGGATTGGTCGCGGATATTCAGCAGTTAGGCCAAAATGCTAAGCATTATTTCACTATTTAAGAAATGAGAGTTAGCCTATTTCTATCATTTCTGTGTCTTCCACATTGTTATGTCCTACACCATTGTGCCTATGAATTAAGTGATAAACATCATATTTAATTAAAATTGATTATAGTTAAAATCGATTTTCATATGTCCTTAAATTACTACGATTTTACATCATGTTTATAATGTAGTAAAAAGGATTTACCTATGATTTTGCAAATGCGAATTATGCAAATGGAAATGTGTATTTCTTGGTGAGAAACCACGGGTATTGCCTTTGCGAGGACTTCTAGCATTTATAACTCTTGGTTGTGAATACATATCTTCCAGTATACTTGGTGCTACATATGTAAATCCCTAAAGAGATCAAATAATAAGGAAATTAATGAAAGGAAAATTATGAAATAATTGAGTTCTTAATTACTCGAAGTGAGATTTAGTAAATGTTAGAAGATTTACAGAAGCAATTTTTGGAACAAAAAAGAACTTACTTGAAATACTCTATTGGCTGATTCGCTCAAAGTATATTCTGCAGGCGAATCTATAGGAGCAGAAGTTGTGAATCTCTTGTCAAATTGAGATACATCATCTTCGCTTGCTAATATTGGCCTAAATGGAGGTTCCAATTTTCGCGATATAACATCGTTCCAATTTATGTGCTTAAAAAACTGATGATTTTTTATTTGTTCTGCATCCGATGGCGCAGAGCCTAACCTTTGTGCGACTTGTCTCTGTATCAAAAGTTAATATATGGAAATTATTTGTATATGATTCAATTATTGCAAATTAATTTAATGTATTGATAATAAAAAAAAGATCTAATATAAACAAAAATAAAGTAACGGATGTTTAACAACCTTCAGCAGCTTTCTAATTAAATCTCTGGCATCAGGTGTTAAGTATTGAGGAAGATTTAATTTGCCACGTAGAATTTTTTCTATAGTCTTTTTCCTATTAGCAGATGTAAATGGAGGCTGAAAATAAAAGTAATACAATTTAAAAAGACACAGTAAACATAGAAATATAATGACAATGCATACACTGATAGAAATACATACAGATCCTGTAAGCATGTCATACATCAAAGTACCAAGACTCCACCAATCTACTGCTTTTCCATGTCCACTTCTCATTAAAATTTCAGGAGCCCTAGAAAAGAAACTCAATGTTAAAAAATAACATTTCTTTCCCAATTAACAGATAATATTATATAAAAAAAAAAAAAAAAAAAAAAAAAAAAAAAAAAAAAAAAAAAAAAAAAAAAAAAAAATACTACACGTTCTTACATGTATTCTATAGTACCACAAAACGTATGTGTAACTGTTCCATCCTGTATATGTTCTTTACATAAACCAAAATCAGTTAATTTAATATGACCTTCTGCATCTAACAAAATGTTTTCTGGTTTCAAATCTCTGTAAAGTAAATAAAAATATAATTAATAATATACTTATTAAAACAGTATTAACAAAGAATGTGTTATAAATGTATAATACCTATAAATGATTCCTTGTAAATGAAGATGTTGTAAAGCCAATATTATTTCTGATAAATAAAAACTGTAATATAAGTATATAACATTTTAAATTCAAAACTGTTTTGAATTAACAATGCAGAAACAAGCAATAACATATACTTGTATAATCTCCTACCATGCAGTATCTTCTAAAAATATCCCTTCGTCATTTAAATGTCTAAAAAGTTCACCACCACACATATATTCTAAGATCAAATATAATTTACCACCCGTTTGAAAAGCATACATAAGATCAACAATAAACGGATGCTGCAAGGAAAATTATATTAAATACAAATTGTGTAAATTTAAAAATGTATTAATAAATGTAAATCTTACCTTCACTGCTTCTAAAATATTTCGCTCAGCTTTTGTATGAGCAGTATCTTTCTGATTTCTTATAATAGACGCCTTATGTAACACCTAATGTATAAATACAATAACAAAATCTTGTAGTATTGAAAATTTATCATCAAATAGAATAAAACAGAAAAGTATACAATTTTCGTAAAAAAATATATAATCTTTTTTTATTATCAAAATATAATTGTGTGTGTGTGTGTGTGTGTGTGTGTGTGTGTGCGTGTGTGTGTGTGTGTAAAGAAAGAGAGAGAGAGAGAGAGAGATAGTAAGGGTGAGGCCAATGTACCTCACCCAAGAACTCTCCCTGTAAAAGTAATCCGGATGTACTTCTAAGGGAGAGTACTTGAATGATTATGAGGGTTTTATTGGGTAAGAAACCCATATCACCCTATCACTCATCAACTAGCCAGAATGTCTTTTTAAAGATTTTCTTCATATTATAAAAAACAAAAAAGCAAAATATATATGTATATAAAAACACAAATTCATTGTATATAAATATATAAAAGATAAATTATTTTGTTTATGTAAACTTTATTGAAGCAATGAAAATGTATAATTTGTTATTAACTCTCTTATTATAATAGCAGATATATTAATTATATATGTTACAAATAATGCAATGTTTCAGCTTACCTTCATAGCAAATATTGTACCACTGTCATTTCCCGTTATTTTACGTACTTGAAAGACCTTTCCATATCCACCTTTTCCAATAACTTTGCAAAGTTCAAAATCTTGTGGTCCAGCTCTTTCTCTCCCACGATTAACATTTTGTTCGGATATAGCAACTGTCTCTACACCATCTGATCTGTTAAAATATCATTGTTATTATGTTAGTACATTAAATCGACTTACAGATTAAATGTAAAAATCTACTCACTCAATTATCTCATTCACATTCGGATTAGCATCGTAGTCTTCCTGCAAAAATGTGACAATTTGATTGAGATAATAAGAAGAAGTATGGAATGATAAAAAGAAAATATTGAGATTCGTGAATGGACAAGCAGGAATGTTACCTCGCCAATCTCGATAACATCATCGTCAGACTCGTCTCTATTCACCGTATCCACGTCGTGCAATTCGATATCGAATACCGCAGCCATTCTGGACGCGATTGCTTTATATCAAAAGACGTCCGCAGGCTGAAGAAAATGTTAATCGTTTCGATGCAGCGTGTAGTATCTGGGAAATATTGTTGCACCTTAAATTGCAGAAACCTTGAATTACTACTACTACTTTCCTTGCACAAACTGCTCTGTCGCAGAGCATACCAAACACCCTCACTTCGCCAATTCGTTGATTGGTTGAACGTCTTTGTCATCGTTATCATCGAGTGGGAGAAAACATATTTTTGACCAATCAACGCGTACATTTAGAGTCTCGTTTGGTCCCATTACGAATCGTCTGACGGGAATGCTTTTCGCACTGTTGCCGGTTTTACCACCCATACTTACCTTTAACGCGGTACATTTAAATGATATGATTATTATCATGAAAATGAACTTTATTCCACGAAACAATGAAAGAATTAGGAAAATTTGTAATTCGAATCGAATTTAAGTTACTAAGTAGTAAGATTCTTTGACAAAGGTTTAAACAAAGGATACATGAACTTGAAATTCTATCGTTATGGTTACTTCTACGTAATGTTTTTCTTTTATATTATTATTCGAGTCGGAAGAAAAGTAAAAGTTTATTATATTTAATTACACCTACTTTCTATTTTAATTTTTCGCAAAAGAAATCGAAACAAATTTTAATACGTACATATAATACATATTATCATTCAAATTTCATAAAGTGATTTCTTCGAGTGTTTCAGTTTTTATCACGTGCCGATCATTTTTTAATCAGACATCACAAAGTGAACTGAAACAAATAGATTCGTTATCGCTATATTTAAATTGATAAAACGCCTTACATTTATAATAAGATTATACAGATTTCTTTTTGTCTTTGTATCAATAAAAATATCGTTATTTAAATTGGAAAAAACATTTTATTCGTATAATTAAAAGAAATAACGCAAAATGACTATTCGTCATCACGTTGTAGGATACGAAAATTTTTCACAATTTTTTGAAAATTTTCAGACCGAAGGATCGGTCTTTGTGTTATATACAGGTACAAAGCTTGAAAATGGTAAAAGTTGGTGTCCCGATTGCGTGGAAGGTAAGAAAAACTTTGTTTTCATTTGTTTTAAACTACATAACCTATTTTGTAATAAGACAGTAGTTACCAATGTACAATAAATTTACTTTTGTTTTATTGATCTAATTAAAATTATTTCTATTGTTTCATTTCTATTAGAAATATTTTGATAAATATTGTATTAATTTGACATAGCTGAGCCATTTATAGAAGCTGGATTAAAAGTACTCTCTGAGAAGTCTCATTTTGTTGTGGTTGAAGTAGGAGATAGAGCATTGTAAGTATATGAGATTTTTTTAATTAAATTTTTTCATATGTAGAATCTCTAATAAATATTTGGTATTCAAAATTTGTAACCACTACTACTAATTATTTTGCTTATATTTTATATACTCTATGATATATAATATTGCATGATGTAGAAATATCTGATCGTTGATTTTATTTCTAGCTGGAAAGATCCTAATTGTATATTCCGTAAAGATAGTAAGACTCAATTAAAAGTGTTACCAACATTGGCTCAATGGGGAACTCAAAAACGTTTACAAGGTAGCGAGTGCCAAAAAGAAGAACTTCTTAATATGTTATTCACAGAGGAAGATTAAAATTGGCCATTTTATATGGTACCATTATTGTATAATTCAAAAGAGTATTGAATATTAAAATAACTTTTCTTATATAAGAATGATTTTTTCATTACTTTCTTGTTCATTACTACTATTTTATTAAAGAGAATCATTAAAATAATTATATTTAATGTAATCCTTTACTCTATAATTATTTTTCTAGTTAAAAGAGTTTTTAATTTTATTGGAAAAATTCTTTAAAAGGATTTTTTCACTAAAATTGTATCCTAGTAATTTGTTTTACTAAGTGAAATGCCATGTCAGAGGTATTTCAAAATTTCTAAAGAAAGGTAATGTTGTCACATCAACAATGACTTCATAATAATGATTAATGTCCAAAACATATTTTATTTTGAAATTTATCACACAATTATAGAATAAAAATCCTTAACTTAAAATTGGTATAAAAAGTTCAAAGTGAAAATTTTTCCAATATACAAGACTATTATGTATATAACTTTCTAAATTTGTTGATTTTAAAAATATTCTTCATTAATACAGCTGTAAAATCCCGTTACCATTTATATATAATTCCATTGTTTCATTGCATATTATTCTATGGCATTTGTTCTTTTAATTCTTCGGATGGTGGCAAGACACGTACAGAATAATGAATCTTTTTATTCCTCATGAGACTATAAGTATTATCAAAGATGACAGAATCTAAAACAAAAGAATATAAATAAGAATATATAATATGATAGCATGTAAAATTTTAATAACAATTACTTACATGTAGCTGGTTTATCACAGGTTACAATGCCTATTTCATTTAATTTGTGCGCAGCTATTTTTGTAATAGGTACGACCTCGGTTTTCATACCTGACGTATCCTCTTTCAAAATACCGAATTTAATATCATAATCTTCCGTGCGAAAATCCCAACTGTAAGGTAGTGTGTTATTACATTCTACGTTACACATATTTTTATAAAATGTATACCTTAAAAGAGATCCCTCTTCGGATGTAGTCAAACTAAGCTCTAACTTATCTCCTTTACGGATAGTGACAGTAGTATAGTCCGTAGATTTATCATTCTCTATTTTGTCGACGTACATTTCCTTTGGTATTTTTCCACCTTGACAAACCTAAAAGTATGTACGTAAATATTAATTATACAAAAATCTAGGAGAGCATAATTAGTAGTTGAGAGAATATTAACGATATTATTAGTTACCTTCGTTACGAGTTTTGGATTCCCATCGGGATCTTTTAAAGTACCTCCAAAATGAGCAGGCATTTGATCGACTGGAACTAGTTCCAATATCGCAGGCTTCCATTTCCTTGGATCTGCTTTGAAAATTTGTATTTTCGATAATGTATACTCGTTCAAAAATCTTTTCGCGATGGAAAATGCAAAAGAGAACATTTTCGGGGCTGCGAAATTAATAAGAATCGATTGAAAATATTTCATATGTATAAAAGTTAATAACTTTAATTGTTGATAACTTTGACTGACGTACCGTTAATAATGTAACACATTTTTAAAATTTCTGGATAATTCGCTTCGTACATTTGAATAGCGTTAATGGCAACTTCACCAGCTGAAAAGTGACAATGTTTTTTTTTTCTTTTCGATCATCGATATGCATATTTAAAAGACCTATGGCATTGGTATAATTTAAAGGAAGTGCTACAGTAAAACGTAGGCTTTTATTTTTCATAGTGAGTTCACGGTTTTACCTGAATGCTTTACCTGGCCTCCACAAGTATTGCTTCAGATTGAATCCTTCCATGTCGTAGATGACGGTTAATTTTCCAGCAAGTGGACCATGCTTCTTTACTTGTTCGTTACATATCCTTAAATAATTTTCCAAATATTTTATCAAACTCTTTATAATGTCTCTTCTTGTAACTACGTGAAGAGTTCCGTATATATCAAATCCGGCGAAAGGTACAACGACAACTAGAAGAAATGCATTTGAATTATATAATGAGGATAATAACGTTTTATTCATAGGAAGATTCATGTATCATTATACCTGGTGCATATTCTTTATCGAATCCACTTAAACCATGCGGCAAATAATTTTTTATAAGTTCCGGTTCATCCCATTCTTCTATTTTGTCAACTTCCCATTGCTTTCGCCATTGCAATGACTTAACAAAAATAAGGATATTTTTTGTGGTTTTTTTTCTATTTTTGCTTTCTTTATGTACTTGTTTTTCTCTTATATATATATATATATATATATATATATATATATATATATATAAATGGCACGGAGAAAGTGATGCCTTTAATTAATCATTCAAATTTCACTTATATCGACGTTTTTATTTCGTACTCACGTTCCTCAACATTTTCTCGGCCGCTGCGATGTCCCAGCTTCTCGCTAGAAATTTATAAAGACTTTATAAAGAAAAAAAGCGACGGATAAATCCATAAATGTTCTTCATTAAGAGATTTAAATTAATTAATTAATTTATTTATTTATTTATTTTTATTTAAAACGAGCGAACATTAATACGTCGAACGCTGTGACAGTCACCAGAAACCGATATTCAATTCCGTAGATTATTCAGAGCATTACTAAGATTATATTTCGTGTAATATAGAAGACTGAAAGTATATTTCTTCATAAAATTACATTCTAATGTTAAAAGTATGATAATTAATTCTCCTTTTATATCTACCTAAATTTATAAATTTATAATAAAAATCATTAGATAAATACATTGATTTATGCAAAATTGGTTTGATAGTCAACGTATTAATATATTGCGGATCAGACATTTTATTTCTAACCATAGACAGTTATTTTTTGCCTGCGCCAAACATTTTAAAATTATTTTTAGTAGTTAAAAATCGTCGTTATACTGAATATTTATTTCCAACGAATATTTAAAAATTATATGCGTTTTCAATATAAATGTTTACGTACTAAAACTTTTCTAAAGTATGACATTTAATAAAGCATTCAAATAAATGAAGTAAAATACCACAAAGCTTACAAACTTAACGTGTTTTTATTTCTCTTCCCATTTGTAATGGAATGGAGTTCTATTACTAATGTATTCGTAGAGCCTGGTGCGCCTCCTTATGAATCTCTTAACTCTTCTGTTCTTTTATGATTTCTTATCACTTCGAGACAAAACATGTTTATATCTTATTTTTTTTACGGATTCATCGTTTAATATCGGGTAAAATTACTAACGTACTCTTTTTTACCGATAAATAAAATTTTTCATTAAAATATCTGATCAACGACTCCTAAAGTTACAATACAAGCAAATTGTATTGAAATGAAAAGTATATCGATATCCATCCATAACGAGTTAATAATAATCGTAACAAATTTCAAAGTTCTTTTTTTTTGCATCGAAGAAAGACGCTTCGTTCTCAGTTCGAATAAAAAAGATATTTACTATGCGGAACGGACTAATATAAATTATTGCGACAATGTTGGAATCGAGTTTCCAACTAATAACAAAGTCTTCCAACGGAATTAGTTAAATTTGAAATTTTTATTTGAACGTGAACGCGATCTCACGATTAGAAAGGAAGAAATAATAATGATGAAAGCAAAAGTCTAAGTGCTTCGCAAAATTACGAGCCACAAACACGGCGATAGTTCGCTAAATGACCGATTATTACACAGCACATTCCGTTGCTATAATGAGCGGGACCGAGTTAAATATCTTCTTCTAATGCTCTCTATTCGATATCACCCAACGTCATTAAAACGAGCCGATCGAAACTCGGTTTTTAACGAGCAAATATATGTATTCCGTCTACTGTATCTTGTTTATTATAAGCATTATTCGAAACAATCGTGGCTTCAATTTCCTTATCGACGATTTCACAATAAATCGACAAATAAAATATATCTTTCCTACCTCGTAACCAACGAAGAAGATAACGATCATCGTGATGAGGTTGCAGGACATCAGCAACGGTTCGTCTAAACTAAAACACATTATTTAATTGAATATTTCTGTATCGATTGTTTATAAAGTTGATAGAGTTTTTCTATGAACAACAAAAGTTTGTTCAATTTTTAACAATTTATATTCTATAAATAATTATGTTTCAAACGATTTAAGTAATTATTTATTGAAAGAATCGTATTTTTTTCTTTTTTTTTTTTTATTTGTATTATTTGGATTTGACGTTTTGAAAGTAAATTCTTCAATGAGAAGAGCATGCACAGTATCCTTATCGTGATGATCTAATAAAAATCTTATTTTCAATTTCCCTTACCACGTAAAATAATTATGTAATTAAATCTACAAAAACTTCAATGCTCACATAATAGTCTGGTTAATTTAAAACAAAAATATATATACTAAATGACAAGGCAAAACTTCGCTAATAGGCTTATTCACTTCTATACAAAGTTCATTTTTCTTTAGCTTGATTTAGTTTTTTTTTTTTTGCTTTTCGTATGAATTATACAACAATAATTATATTGATAAGTTTTTATTTAGCTATGTTTTTTTTGGACCATAAAAATATCAATGACGTTTTACATAATTATTCTTGTTTTTATGAGATTATATGTATGTAATTAATATTGCACAAGTAATTCACAGAAGATGATTGCAATGAAGATATAAACAACGGAAAAATATTAACAGTAAACGATCATATAGAAAAATATTTCATTATGATCGATTTAGAAAAATGATTCGTGACCAAGTGAAAGCTTTTCGTCTTCCTGTAAATTTCCCTCCGTTTTACATCGAATAAAATTGGCCACTTTTATATACTTATAAAAAGAGATCCTTTTAAAGCCAACGCGGCGAACATACGAAACGAAGATTTAATCGCCATAACGAAACGCTTTCTACACGGCACCTATTTTTCTTTGTAATTGCGTTCAACTACCATTTTCATTTTGCTTGCAATTAACACTTTTAAAGAGTTTAAGAACAAATGTACTAAATTACGGATCAAAAGTGTATTAACCGTTAGTGTGTGCTAAGTTTAAAAAACGATCCATCAAAATACCATCTTTGCATTACACGTTTTAAGAAAATCTCTAAAATTTTTTATCGATGTTATATTATTCAGGAATCTTATTCTCTCTCTCTCTCTCTCTCTCCCCCCCCCCTGTCTTTCTCTTTTTTTGTGCTGACGAGAAAGTATACATAAAGAATAGTATTTTTCTTACGATTGTGAAACTGCCGAACTGACATTCTGTTACGAAAGAAATATGATATAGATCTTAAGACATTGATTTGAAAAGATAAAAACATTTAAACGAATGTAAATCGATGGCCTTTACTGAATCTTAATTAGATTTTTTTATTTCGATTCAGTATCTTTCAATATGAATCTAATTAAACATTTCCTTTGTACTTTGTAATGGATTTCTCAAGGTTTATCTGACTTTCAATTTATGTGTGTAAATGTTTGTAAATATATATATATATCAACAAGCGACTCGATAATCCGTTTTACGCGCGTAAAAATAAGCTTTAAAAGAATTCGAATGTATCTTTTTGCGAGTACATGTACGTCACCGATCTACGTGATCTTCAGCTTAAAGCGTACGCTAACGGTTTCACGAAAGAGAGAAAGAGAGAAAGATAGATGGAGTAACACAGAGAGAGAGAGAGAGAGAGAGAGAGAGAGAGAGAGAGAGAGAGAGAGAGAGAGGAGTAAAAGAAAGATAAAGAACTTTCTTCGATTTATTTTATCAATTTTAATGTTAGTATTGGGTTGGCAACTAAGTGATTGCGGATTTTGTCGATAGATTTTTATTTAAAATTCGCTATTACTTAGTTGCCAACCCAATATAAAACAAACATAATCTTACTTTCATTAAAGCGAAACGTTGATCGTCCATTAAGTTCAATGATGTGGACATTGTTATTTTTGTGCGTTATTCTCCCCGATATGGTGACCGATATTTAAATCTATAAAAACGAAATCGTCGAGTAAGCTTTCAAAAGATGATCATATTTTCTGAACTTCTCCAAAAAAAAAGATACGTTTTAAATGAAATCAACTTGTTACGATCAGTGAAATAACAATACTTACGATAGAAAAGAAAATTAAAAAGAAAAATAAAAGAAAAGGAAACAAATGAGGAAAAACGCGTATGTATATGTATTATAAGACGTTTGTCACCTATGTCTGTCGACCTTCTACGAAATAGTGGATAAAAAACGGTAAAGAAAAACCACACTCGAACGCGATTGTTGTTCGACGCGAGTCGATCGACAACTGAAAAGCAAGTATTGCCCGTGGAAACTTAATACCCCCTAAGTAAGAAATATTCTATATAACGTTGGCTCCCTCCGGTTCTTTCGATGTCTAGCGTAGTGGGGTTCTCTGTTCTCCATCGAAAGCTACCGTTCAATTCTACCGTTTCCGATCGAGTTTTATAAATTACGTATAACATCGTACAACTTTTATTTTTCAACGAACCTTTTTTTTAAATTTTAGATAAAAAAAAAAGCTTGAAAATTATAAATGCACGTATTCAAAAGTTTTCTTAAAGTCGACTGAATTCAAATATAATGTCAAAAATTGAATAATTCCAGATAACGGCTGCTATATGACGAACATCGTACAAGTATCGTAACCAATTTTTATAAAATCCAAAAATAAAGCTTTAAAATTAAAAACAGCAGGTACAAAGTAATGAACTTTTTTTAGCAAATATAGCATAATTATTCATAAATTCACTTTGCTTATACGAATGTTATCCAATTGAAATTTCCAGAAGATTGTTATCTAACGGAACATTATGACCGTTTAATAATCGACAACAAATAGCAAGGAATTTCAATTTCGCATAACAAATTTAGATTGGCGAATGTAAATAAAAATATTAGATAAAAGAGTAATGTATTGAAATCTGTTTACCTCATATTCAATGCGTAATGTTAACAACAGAATAAAACGCTTCGTAACGCTAAATAATCGATCGATCAGATTCGAATTAGAATATTTATTGATATAGCTACAACAGTAAGATCTAACGATTCTCTATAACTAAAGGAAAATGAACGGTTACGGTTGATTGATTGTTTATTATTACATTTGTTTATTAATTCAATGATTCTATTGCAATAATCAAACCGTTTCAATCGAACTAACACTACAATATAAGAAATTACAAGAGTAATAGTATGCCATGTATTTTATAACGTCGATAACTGCATTAATTAACTCGGTATTAAAGATATTGGAATAATAATTTTTGCGTCATCATTATCTTCGTTTTTTCAAGTTAGTACTGCCATCTATGCGAGAAACAATGAAATCTCTTGTTGAATTAATTTTTATCATTGAGGTTTACTGATGGAAACAAAAAAAAGGATATTAAATAATTAATAATAAAATTAATAACTCAAACATCATTATGCTTTGCAGAATTTTTATCGACTAAGGTATTTGAATATATCTCTCGATTTCAAAGTAATTGCAGTGCTTGTCTCGAAAAACCTGATTTTCTCTCCTTTCTCCTTTAACCTCTTTCCCATTGAAATGTCAATATTTTATATTCCCAAACCTGATCGTTGTCTGCATCTTTATTTCTTTTTTTTTTTTCTTTTATTCTTCACACATTGGTTTTTTCGCATTAATAAAAAGAACGAAAGCGCAAGAAAAATGAAACGAAACATTGGTCATTATAGTCTAGTCATTATTGATCTTTCGAGAATGAAGAATATGTATAAAATTTTATGAGAATCTTATATGTACTTTGAAAAAATAGAGACAAAGGATCGGAAACGTTGAACATTGAAAAACGTCGGTTTCTAAAAAATTAATTTACTTATTCACGAATATGACGTATACCTGTCCTGTATATTTACAAAGCGGTACAATCACCTATGACCTACACCTACAGTTCGGCATGGTTCGGTATAATTCGGTAATGTTCGGTAATAGTTGCAATCACAACGACGTCAATATGCTTTCTCTACTTGCTCATTTTCACACCGCAACAGCTAACTGCAAGTTGGCTTGGAGAAATGCTGACTCGAAAAATGGTGGGGGAAATTCTTTCTCTTACTGCCTCTTACTCGCCGAACCTGCATTCTTTTAAGAATCGATATTGTTCAGCGAACACTTCTTATGTACCAGCGAAACTTTTGTGGTTTGGCAGTTACGCTCATAATTTTACCTCTCGTCGGTCTTCCGTAATATACCAAATAAAAGAGTGAACATAAACGAGTAAACGTTAAACATTATATATATGAGGCTACATTATATATTAGTTTATTTCGAAGAATGCACAAAAATTACGATTTCGTTAACATACACACGCAACGGACTGCTGCTACATTTCCAAGAGAAAGAGGATTGTGTGGAGTGGTAATGTGAGTAATTTTCTAAACAATTATTTCTATTGTAATTTTTAAACAAGGATTAGAGTGATAAGAAATGTTGAAAATTCCATTATAATTAGTATAAATTTGATAAGTTCCTTGAAATACATTAGTTGTTAGCTTGTGGCTTAATTTGCCTTTCTTATCTTGTCAAATAGCTTGTGCAATTGTCAATTAATGTTTTGACGGGCATTGTACTCAAGAAAGATATTTTAGAAAAACAAAATCATTTCATTAAGAATAAGAGTAAAAGTTCCCGTGAGAGAATAACAAGTTAGTTTATGTAATGGTATCTTTACTTAAATCAATGAATATTGATTTAAGTAGAATTAGTCATGATATATATCTTGTATGAGATATCTATTATGAATCTGTGTTAATATTTTGGATTACATTAAACAAATATAATTAGATAGATACTTTAAGTAACAAACATGTTATACAAACATATAAGATTATTCTTTGGAACGTTCAAGATATCATTAATCGAAGAAGCAACAAAGTTAGATAAGTACTAATTAATCTATTGATAGAATAAGAAATATATACAAGAATATATCTTCTAATTCTTAATGTATAGTATGTAACCTCTTCCAAGGTTTTATTCTTGATGCGAAGAAGCATTGCTGACATAAAAATTATTTAGATGTTTTTTTTCATAGTAATAAAATACTCTTTAAATTCGTAATGCTGAATGATTCATTAACACGTTATGCTAATGTGCATTGTTTATTACTATTCGCGTAATATGCAAAATTGTGTGCATGTGACACACACACGCGCACACACACACACACACACACACACACACACACACACTTATATACTTACGTTCGTATACACATATTCAGTTTCTAAAAAGATACGACGTTCTAAAGTTTTATTACATATAACCGGATACGTATAATCATTGGCAAGCTCCAGACATCTTCCCATTTCATAATTGGTCATTGTCTAACGTGAGAAAGAACGTCAAACGACAAAATCACATTGTCCATCGCGAAACGCTTGACTCGTGTATAGATGTGTATGGATTTGCCGGGTACCACGAGTTCGTTTTACCAGTCGGCCATCTTCGTTGATATTCGGCAACACTCGGTACACGATGCGCTCGAGCGGCTCTCTAGCCTTCAGTATGTCAACATCTGTTGTAGTAGTAAGTGGGTTGGAGTTGGTTTTTTCGATTCTTTCCTTAACATTATATATTTTCGTTAAAAAACGATGTGAAATCTAATAAAACTGATCGTGTCCTTTGTATGACGTTTATTTTAATAAAAATTTTATTTACATTTACACACGACGTAGCCATTCGTCCGAGTTCTGTTTTCTTTTTCT
The DNA here is from genome assembly GCA_918808275.2 of Dolichovespula sylvestris. Lineage (NCBI taxonomy): Eukaryota > Metazoa > Arthropoda > Insecta > Hymenoptera > Vespidae > Dolichovespula > Dolichovespula sylvestris. The sequence continues at coordinate 3,881,711 of OU964969.1, forward strand.
CTTTTTTTTTCTGTATATATGTGTATACGTGGAAACGCGTTAAAAAGGAGAAGCGAATTCGCGGATGCCATGAAGACACATTATTATTCATCGTTGGAGCTTGTGACCATTGGGTTCAAGGTACGTTTCGGTGTATATGTCATAATACTTTTTCAAGATAACCTAGTAACCTTTTTAGACGTTGTTACTATTAAACATAATTCTGCGTTCGCGACTTGTTTTACATTTACAAATAACAATTAAACAATATTTAAAACTGTAATGAGACAATAATTATACAATTTCTTTTTGTCGATGTTTATTCAAACGTTCCGTTAGTTTGTCCGGGGATAATAAAAATCGTTCGTATCAATGTATACTGGTCCCTTGTTTATTTTTCATTTACAAGATATAGCTAGATAGTATACATACAGGTATCGCGTGACAGTATTGCCATTTATGCTATTGAATATAATATCATCTTTATATATCTTTTTAACGCGTCCAAATTCGTTTCTCCAAATTTGTCAATGTTTCGAAAACTAGGAAATCGATGATCCCAAGGAGAGATATATATCATTACGATCGTCGACATCGATAGGCAGAGCTCTTGGACCGTTTTAATCGTGATTTAATTTGGTACGTGAGCCGGTGTAAAGGAAAAGTTAGGTACATTTAACGTGTTCATACAAAACACACACACACACACACACACAGCATACACTTACTCTCTCTCTCTCTGTGTCTCTCTTATTTTCACTTTGTATTTTTAGTATTATTGGCAACGTTCGTATTATTAAATACGTGTTAGTGAGCGTGTCACCGTGAAAAACTTTTCACATAAATGTGACAAAAGGAGATCGAAACGAAATGTCTTCTCCTTCTCACGTGTCTCTGTCTCTCTCTCTCTGTTTCTGTTTCTTTCTTTCTCTTTCTCTCTCTTTCTCTCTCTCTCACTCTCTTTTTTTATCTCTCTCTCTTTCTCTCTCTCTCTCTCTCTCTCTCTCTCTCTCTCTCTCTCTCTCTCATTGACACAAATCTTTCGTCCTTCTACGTTCGTCCTTGCAACATCGTACGTGATCGTACACAACGCGTTTATATTTATGTCCGATGTTTTGTGTCTCATCGGAAATAAATAAAGCGAAGAATAGGCGGAAAAAAAATTGATATTGTCCGAGACGAGAGATAAATCCATCCTACGGAATCTTTCATTACGAAATATATATGTGTAGACAAACGATGTTTATACGAAAGTTAAATGCCTTTGCAAATCACGTGCACCGACTCGATAATAATCGAATATTAATGGCTTAAAATGGCATAGTATATGGTAACGTCCATTAATCGCATGCATAATTTTCTTTAATATTGACAAATCGATCCTATATAATACTATTTTTGTATTTTCCATTTAAAAATTTTTTAATAATATTATTGTACATGTATTATGAAACCTGTTTAATGTAATCTAACCGATGAGATAATAATTCAAGTAACTTCCTTAATTTTATTTTAATATAATATGCTACGTAATGTGTATTAAGTTAAATAATAAATAATAAAATAAATAAAAGTCTGTATACCAGTTTATTGGAAACAATGCGCATATTATGGAAAAGAGATGTTTTAATGAACGTTCACAATGAAGAGATAAAAGAAGTTACGTGTAATTTTTTTTTATTTTTATTTTTTTTTATCGCGGACCATTTACATAACGTATGAGAAATAATAAGAAGTTTCGGATTTATTAAAAAGGAGGAAAAAGAGTTATTTTTTTAAGCGATAGAAAGAAAAAATAAAACCACCTCATTTATCAAGAAATATGTATGTATTGAAATTATTTACATTAGAAAGTCGATTAATCGAATATCAAGTGATCTGAGACAGTCATTTGTGTGGAAGATACGAGCCATGTATATTTATGGTTACAAGTGTTACTAAAAAATTTTTTTGTATACATTATGGACGGCGAAAAAGATGCATATATATATATATATATATATATATATATATATATATATATATATATATATATATATATAGAATTATGAAATTCCAAATGAAAATCTATCATCAAAAATTGTAATGGTTAAGCTGCCTCTCATTCGATGTTCCAAGAACAAATCGATCGACGTATGTTAGATATACAAGAAAACCTACGGGATAATATTATGTACAGTAAATCACAAAAATATTCAGAAATCTTTTGAAAGAGAATTATTTTTCTTTTTCTTATTCTTTTTCTTTTCTTTTCTTTTCTTTTTTTTTTTTTTTTTTTTTTTTTTTTTATATTGGGCCAAAAAAGAAAGTATGAATTTTTAACTAGATATGGAGAAATCGACGTTGCTTGGCGACGTACGTGAGAAATGAAAAAGAAAAAAAAACGACGAAAGAATAAATAAAAATAAAAAATAAGAAATTGCATTTTTTATTGCAACATAAAATGAGGGTTATATCGTTAAACTCGACATTCCATCACGATTTAAAAGATCGTTTTATATTATTTAAAGATTTAATCCTTTATCGACATTAACGACATTAGACGAGCAAATCTCTAGAAAAATATTCGACATATATCAATTTTTGTTTAATCTTTCACATACGTTATTCTAAAAGATCAGATCTATTTTGTCAAATATATTCGTATATTTAGAACACTTCTTACCGTCAACTAATAAACATTTTTTTCACTCGGTAGAACTTTGAATATTTTTGTGATTTACTGTATGTGTAGAGTACGTATATACGTAACGAGGCGTGAACGTTATGCGTCTCCATTAAAGTATCAGCTGCGCGAGTCAATTGGCTGCGAACATGTGCTTTCAAGCAGAAACTTTTTAATGCTGATAAAGCATATAATTTTCATACGTAAAAACTATCGTTACTTCTTTCTTTCTTTTTTTTTTTTGTTAATTTCGTTTCATTAATTTGTGTGTGTGTGTGTGTGTGTGTTTTTACTTACTTTCATTACTGATTAATAATTAAAATATTAGAAAGTAACGTTCGAAATCTTCACGTACGTCGCCGCATCTCGTAATTTTTCTTTTTTACAGCGTGGATCGAGGACGCAGAAGAATTATCGAGCCTAATGTCCGTATGGTCGACGAGCACTGGACGCAATTCAGTGTTTGGAGGCGAGAACGGTGCCGGACTCCCCTCCTCCCATTTACCTATCCACGTAAACGTGGGTCATTTACACACACGAAACGCTAATGAGCATTGCCATCACAAGAGGTTCTACGATTTTCAGGTTGGTCCACGTTCATCTTAAATCATTATATTTCCCCTTTCGATACGTTAACTCGTTCTAGACTTTTACTAGTTTTTAACAATACAGGTCACTTCTTCCATATTTTATTAACCATATCGCATTATGTGAGGGTAGGGAGTTCGTTTTAAACGTATATGATATCTTGCTTTATATTTACGAGATCCGTATAGCAATCGGTCATTGGATAAGAAATGTTTATTATTATTTTTGTATATTTCTATTTTTTTTTCTTTTTTTTTTTTCAAAATTATAAAAGACTTTAAAGATGGACTTCGTTTTCTTGTTTTGCATTTGATTCGTACATAAAAATAAAGTGTACTTTGAGGTCTGGTCTAATTCGGTTATTTGGGTTAGCGAATATTCGTATGGAAGCACTAAAAAAACTCTACCACCTTTCGGAGGCCTTCGTATGATCTTGATAATCGCTCATGACGTACACGCTTTCATAATTAGTACAACGTAACGAAATGCATACGTACTAACATGTCTTATTTCGATCAAAATCCGATTTAACGTAATATGTATATTTTTCTTCTTCCTTTCGTAATCTGGATCAATCGATCACAGAAACATTAGGAAAGAAAGGCAAACACTTGATACTTGGTCGTCGTGGCGTGTTGGCAAAGTTGAGCCCAATATTTTTCGATTTTTCCTTTTTTCTTTTTTTTTTTTTACTTCTATTTTAACGAAAAAGAACACTGGAAAAATGTTGAAAAATATCGTTTTTACGATTGAGTTAGTACAATTGATATATAATACAATCTTTGACATAAATAAAAAAGAGTTCAGATATATCGAAAGTACAGAATTGATAAAAAAAATCGATAGGGAGTACAATTTCAATAACAACTAAGAAACAATAAAAAAAAAAGGGTGAAAGTCGTACATTGCTGGATTATAACACACGCGCGCGCGCGCGCGCGCGCACGCACACACACACACACACACACACACACACAGAGAGAGAGGGGGGGGCAAAGAAAAAACGTTGTATCGTGTATAATAAGCGTAAAGTTCGATGCAGTCTCGTTTCTCTTTTCCCTTATCATATTTAGTATTCATTCTTGCCAGATTTCCCAGCGTTTCGATAATCCCTCTATTCCTTTTCCTAATCAATTATTTCATTAATATCTTTCGTTCTTATTGTTTCTTTCGTTCAGCATTCCCGTTGGTTTTTCTATCCTACACGGGACTTTTGGCAAGTTCCTCGCACCGGCGTTGATAACGACTTTCGGTATGTTTTCATGCTTCTTTACGAGCCTCTTGCACTTGTCACACATCCGCAAACGATACGTCGATTATCTTGACATAAGTAGAAGTTATTCGAGCGTGTACGAAAAATACAAAATAGGAATTCTTTACAGCAAGACAAAAAAAGTATTAATTACAATTCTGTCATGAACGAATGAATTTTTCGTTTTTGTTTTTTTTTTGTCCATGTCTTTCGATCAATTAGACGAAGATGTCGCAGTCGGGTGATGGCCTTCACACACCTGGTTATCTCTCATGGAGAAAATTGCAGCTGAGCAGAGCGAAATTAAAGGCGTCCAGCAAAACCTCGGCGTTGCTCTCGGGTTTCGCTATGGTATAATCAGAATGTTTTCTTTAATATTTAGTATTATATATATATATATATATATATATATATATCATTCTTATAGTTTTTATTTTGTTTATACGTATATCAAATCATAGTTAAACGTAGACAATAAAGAATAGTAAGATTATGATTGTCAACAGGTTGCTATGGTGGAGGTACAACTAAACTCTGATACAAAAGTTCCTTCGGAGATGTTAATTGCTTTCGCAGTTTGCACAACGTTACTGGTGGCCGTTCACATGCTGGCGTTGATGATATCGACGTGTATCTTACCGAATATCGAAGCGGTCTGCAACTTGCACAGCATAAGCCTCGTGCACGAATCGCCGCACGAACGTCTCCATTGGTACATCGAGGTAGCATGGGCGTTCTCGACTTTACTTGGCTTATTACTCTTTCTATTAGAGATAGCGATTCTCTGTTGGGTCAAGTTCTACGATTTCTCTCAGGTTGCCGCATGGTCGGCCTGTATAGTGTTAATACCAGTATTGATAATCTTCCTCGCTTTTGCGATACACTTTTATCGTAGTTTGGTAGCTCATAAATACGAAGTTACGGTATCCGGTATAAGAGAACTCGAATTGCTCAAAGAGCAGATCGAATCAACGGATACCGAGGGTAGAAACGGTATAAACTTACTACAATCCGGTGTAACGCACGTTGTGTGATATCGAATACTACTTCGACTTTAAAGAAAATACCACCATTGAAGCGTCTGTGACGCGGAAAGGATTTCAACATTTTTTTACCATCACTTTCTCTCCCCTCATCCAATTACATTTTTTTACTGATCGTTACCGTAGATCAAAATCGTACTACATATATGTATATAATAATTGTTGCTTTTAAGAATAACGAAAATAACCAGTTCTTTCAACAATTTTTTTAATTACCTTCGAGTTTTTGGGACTATTTATGTGAAATATCCATAATCTTCCTGGAATGCGAGTTTGGTGATTCGATCGTCGTATTTCCTTTATCGATTAACTTTAGGGAAATAACAAATAAGTACGTACGTATGTAAATGTGTTTCACTGCACATTCGAAATCCTATAAAATTTTTTATATGAATTTTTGTGATTTTTTTTGAAAAACGCTTATAGGATAATTTACTTTATTAAATAATCAAAATGATTCGATTAACATGACATTTATACGAAAGGTACGAACAAAATTTCCTATTATTATTAAGATTATTATTATATCGTATTTATAAATGATAAAGATACGAAAAGATATTGTAACTTCTTCTTTACCTTATAGATTTTTCTCGTCACTTTTCGTATATATAACGTAAGTATCGATTTTATTAAAAATTGAAAATAAAGAAGGGAATATATAATGAAATCTATTCATATTTATAAGAATTGTTTCATTTATTTTTATATATTTACAATTTTCTTAAAATTATTTTCTTTATAGATACAAATTAATGTCCTACGATTTTCTAAGTCATTTTATAATTCCAATTTATTTGATAATTTTAACGAATTGAGTTAGATTTTGTAAATACTTAACTAGAAATACATTAATTCATTTTATTTTATTTATCAACGCTAAGGAAGATCGATAACGATCATAGTGATTAATACGATCTGTCTCGCTGTTTTATCGACGATCAATTAATTTTAGTTTTAGAAAAGTGGCGCTGCTGAGCCATCGACTAGCGCAATATTTTTATAATCCTAAGTTGGTAATGAAGTTCAGATCTGACGGGTGTGTCATAATTGTTCACGAAACGTTGATTGGTCAAAAATATATCCAACGAGAAAGGAACTTTAGTAACAATTGTTTTGGAACATCTAAACTTTATAAATTATGCTATAAAAAAATGTCTCATTATATTGCATTGACCTGACGTTTTTCGATAAATATTCATGTAAGAATAATAAATTGGGTCACAGTTAGCGTAGTTCTTATTGGTTCGTTCATTGCTTGTCCAAAAATGTTTAAGATGTTAGTGCTATAGGAAGGAGGACTTTACAGATGTAATGGCTGACGGCTATTTGTAAATATCGTGTATCGTCCGGAATTTTTGGCAGTTAAAGGGATCTACGCTCTCAGGTTCGTGTAATTTTATCAAAATTAAACGTATATTGAATTCCTCGTATTGATATTAGATTATTTTTTTGTCTTTTTTTTTTTTTAAGTGGCGATGTGTCATTCGAGTACATTGTTACATTTTTCTAGATATAGAGAGATAGATAGATAGATACAGAGAGAATGTGTGCCGTGTGTCAATTGTTTTATTATTTTTTTTTTTTAACGATATAATGGAACAAAAGCGGAATTCTCTTCTAAGAACGTTTAATCGAAATTTACTTGGACAATCCTACTACACCTTATGTTACAATTTCGTACCTACTCTTATAAAATAATAATGCATGAAATCACACCTAATGTGCGTAGTTATACAAATAGGACATTTACGATTCTCCGTTTGATAGATCGTGCGAAGCTCGTAATCTTATAAATTTTATGTAGGAGAATTGATGATACTGTGTATACGAGCGACTGTTTCCTCTTTCGTTGTCCTTCTCTTTCTCCCCCACTTCTACTGCAACTCTTTCCCTCTGACACATACATACGGACGCACACTAATTCACTTACTTCACTCTCTCGTGTATCTCGATTGCAGTTACGTTCCGAGCTAATTTTTATATATATAATCAGTGCTATAAGTAACGATCGTGATCCAACGTTCTCCTTTGATTTTTCTCGTTTTCTCTCTGTGCTCTTGAGAGAGAGAAAAAATATATATATATACGCGCTATTAACGTATACCTTTCTCAACGAATATTGTGTGGTGCGTTTAATATATTTATTTATATTTGCGAATAAGTACTACGCATTTTTTTCTGCGGTTACGATATCAATTTCATATGGCATATATATATATATATATATATATATATATATATATATAAATTATATATCTATATATTTGTATGTATGTACGTATGTATGTATACTCGTATTCGCGATGTTACACGAAAATTAACGAGAAGACTTCGATCGTCTGTTCATAGAAACGAATCTCGCATCTCGCAGATAGGACGTATTAGCACATAGAACGTATGCCAAAAGACATATATATATTCAAACAGAAATCGCACGCATCTCCCAAGGTTACAATTAAGAGGACGGTCATTAGGTATTTTTTTTCTGTTTTGTTATTATCCGTTATTTTTCATTTTTTTTCCATATATATATATATATATTTTGACTCATCTTTCATTCTAAGAAATCTTCGATAAGTGAATTCTACATCTGTCACTTATTTTTCCCCCTATCTGTCGTCGTTTAAATAATACTTAATGTTCGATTCGAAGTACAGAACTTTTTACGTACTCTATGATTAGTATTATTCTACGGATAAAGTAGAAAAAATTAGGAAGGAGTGGGTTTTTAATGAAGTCAGAAATAATAAAGGATAATAGTGTCAAGGAGAAAGAAAAAGATACTTAAATAAAGAGTCGTTGGAAATGATTATTTTAAACCATTTTGTTTCTTTTCTTTTATCGACGTTCCTTTTATTTTATTTTTATTTTTCCTTTTATTCGTACATACGTTCAAAACGTTATCACATTCAATAAGTTATACAAAATTAATAAGATTACATTTATTAATTCCAGATATATCGAGTAATTTAATATTGAAAGAAAAAAAAAGAACGAAATTAATACTCTCGTATTATAAATATTTCTAGAATGATTCATTTAACTCCGTTCTAGTTGGAGAGAATAATTTTCACAGTTTTTAGATATATAACGCAAAATTATCGTTACAAAATTATCATACATACATATATACATAGATAGATACATAACATAAACACATATTTATCCTTACCAGCGATAAAAGTTTTTCCGCTTCCGTAGAATATGTTTATTTTTCACACGTAACGATAAGAACAGTAATAGAACTTGTTCAATTTCCAGAAAGTGTATACGGTAACTGTAAAATGTTGTACAAGATATATGTACACAGTAAATACATACGTACGTTTCCTAGAATATTGCCATATTATAGTAAAATGAAAGAGAAGGAAATCAATCAAACAAGAAACATATAACGTTGAATTCTCTTTTGGTTTCTCTTTCTGTGTGTGTGTACTTGTGTGATTTTTAATTTTTATTTCTTTTTATTTTTTTTTTTTTTTTCGATTAAATTAGTTCTCATATTTTTCCTCGTACAGTTTTATAGATCACGTCTTTGATCGTTCGTAATTTATTTCTCTTATTTATATTTCTTTTCTATCTCATTTTTTATTTTAGTTTCAGCGAATTAAATTCGTGACGTCGCAAGGATATACCTGCGTTAACGATGAGCGACGATTTCGATCTTTGCGAATGTATATGGGCCAACGACTTGTTCATGCAACGTCTACTACTTTCTATCGTAAGTAGAATTTTCTTATCGTTAAATAAACGACGAAAGAATGATAGATTCAATAAGTACAATAATATTTGTAAGACTTTGTTTAAAAGTTCGTTATCGGTTGAGAGAGTGAGAGAGAGAGGTATTTTTCGATTGTTATGAAAATTCAGCAATATCCGTCGAAGAAAATTATTTTAAGACGTTCGACACGTTTACAATTATTATTTATCTTTCTGTACGTATATCTCATGGACACAGTTCGCGTATCGCAATATAAATAATTTCAAGTGTAACATCTGAATTACCCAATGCACAATTTTTTTTTCTTTTCTTTTCTGTTTACGTTGCATTATATGATTTATGTAAAAAATTAGTCGATCTTTGCATAATATCGTTTTTATGTCCTTCGAATGTTCTCTTTTTCTTTCTTTCTTTTTTCCCATCTCCTTTTCGTTTTATAAATTAGTACGAACAAAAATAAAATACTTGTTGTTTTTTTTTCTGTGTCATTATCATAAATATGTTGTTTCAGTTACGGCAAACACAAAATTACTGTACAGACAATGAATGTTTTAGCTTCTCAAGACGTAGGTATTCTTTCTTTCTTTCTTACTTTCTTTTTGTTGTTTTTGTTGTTTCTTATGATACTGCATCTGTGCATTTAAAATTATTTTATATTCATGACATTTTCTTCATTTTAGTGCCAGGACCGCTTCCTGTACAGCCGTCTTCTAATTTTTTCATGATATGTTTATTCCTTGCATTTATCTTTTTAATGTATATTATCAGACCAAGATCTCTTCGACGTGCATCATTGCGGAGCAATGTTGCTAAAAATCGAGGTGATATATCCGTAAGTGATGGCGTTTATGTCATATAAAGTAATGTATTTAACGTTCGATGTAGAATATTCTCTTCATAATAATTATCGATAGATTATTAGAATCGGGATTTTATTTCTAATTATTTTATTAATTTATATTTCGTTGTTCAAATACTGTTACTTGATCGGTATATTCATTAATGAAAGTTAAATATTAATTTAATGGTTCTATAAACATAAGATAGAAAAGACGTTTTTATAGGGCTCGAGCGATGATCCTCCGACACCACCACCTACAGGAAATTAAAATACAAAAAGAGTAGATGTGTAGAGAAATTTTGTTCTACTCTCATAGTTGGATTTATCAAATATGGAAAGTAACAATGTTGGAAGAGTAATTATGAATCCGAAGAATTGTGATCTGATTTTTTTTTTTTTTTTTTCTTTTTTTTTACACAAATGATATAAAGATTTATATTCAGTATTAATTATCAAAGGATATAATACTATATTTTATATGGGAATGCAATTTTAATTGAAGTATATTTTGTATTCTACCCTATTCTTTTTGTTTTTCCATTTATTGCTACTAACAAACTCGTTCACACGACACCGAATCGGTATTTTATTCTAATTAATTATTTTACCACCATCTTCTACAGTGACACGCATGTTAATACGTATATGTTTTGACACATATGAGGTATAACAATGTGTATAGAAGTTATGTGAAATGTTAACAATAATTATGATAATTATAAGGAATCTCAAAGTTTAATATTGTATAACACAATTGTATAGTATTGGGTTGGCGTATTTATAATTAGTATAAGGGAATTATTTTGTCATGAAACATTTATTATGCCAATTATTCTTTCCATTCCAATTGTATGGCAATTGTAAAAATATACGATGACTGAACATATTTTAATAAATACTTTCTTTCTTCCTTAATTTAATAAAAGTTGAAATATACATGAGAATTTAGAATGTATAAGTTCATTAATATTGCTACTTATATTATTAAATTGTCGATGATATGAACGTATAGTCACTTTTTACATTAATTACCTATTATTAAAATGTACGATAAATAACTTTATTTAGTGTTTTAATATCTTTATAGATATATAAAGAAGATTAAATAAATGAGTAGTTGGATATTTACAAATTTACTTTTTTTAATTATATTTTATATAAGAAGAAGTACGTAGGCTGCCTTGAAACAAGTGTCAGCTGAAATAGTAGCCCAAACTATAGTAAAAGTAGACCATGCAAGAGGATTTTTTCTATAATCTCTCTCTCTTTTTTTTTTTTTTTTAATAATATCTAATAAAAGTACCACAAACTTTTTTCTTCATTCTGAATTATTTAATTAAAAAAATGTTTGCTGAATCATCACACGTTACACTTTCGACATTGCGACAATAAAGAATATTAAACAATTATTTCATTAGATTACTAAGGCTATAATGCAACAGAATTGAATGAGTTAATTTAAAAATTTCACTAGTTCACAATTTAATCTTAATATTTTTAAATTGCGAACGTTTTAAATATTGAAAAGCTTATCAAGAATACTTGTTACATCTATAAAATAAAATTGATTATAAAAACAAAACATGATTTTTTCTTTCATTATAAATTTTTGTCAAATTGTTTATCATTTTCATTTGACGTTTCATACGAAAATGAGAAAAAAATCTTTACATTCTTTTTGCTATATTTTGTTTGGCATTTATTTCATCTGACATCCTACATGAACAATTATTCTACAATTCTTTTAAATGCATATGAATTCATTTTTAGAAGAAACAAAAAATGAATAATTTAAAAGATGCAAAAGACAAATAATTTTTGAAATGCTGTTATCATCGAAATTATATTAGTACCGATTTAATTAAGCTAATTTTGTTGTCGCGATACGATGAAGTATTTTAACGCACATATAAATTAAAATATTCGGATTATCATATTTTTGTACTTTTAAGAGTAGTATTAATTTTATGTAAAATAAATGTAGATTTTATTAAATTGATCTAGGATTATGCAAAATAAATTAGATATTAAATAAAGAATTCCTTTCATAAAATTCCGAATATGAGGGAAATTTTGCAAACCACGTCGTTTATGTTTATCAGTTTTCAAATCATATGGAACATAAGATGCAACTTTCTATGATTAAATTATAAGAGCACTTATTGATAACTTATTGCACGTTTAACATTTTCTTTTCTTTCTTTTAACAGTGCTTTTTGTAATCTTTACTGAATTTAGATAACAAAGAAAATTAATCTTTAACAATTATACATTACACGTAAACTTTAATGTATAATAAATTATTATGCGCTATTATGCATGGTATCATTTATGATATAATATTTACATACAAACTCTGTATGTAACAAATTATATCAGTACAACAGTTATATTAATTAGCATTTCAATATGCAATTTCAATTCTGATACAGATATCTAATAGATAAATTATTTTCATGAATCCTCATGCAATTTTGCCAAAGTAGTTCGTACTTTTTGCAAAACTTCTATGATTTGTTCATACTTACCAGTAGAGTCTGGTAAATTTTCAAAATTTATGACATCACATATGTTCTTTGAGAATTTCTCTGAAGACGGTAACTTATTATAAGGAGAACTACTCTGTAATATGGGTGTACCAAAGTCCACTGATTTTATATTTCTCTGACTAGTATTAAATATATTGTGCGCACTTCGAGAACGATCGGATTCTGGTGTATTTTCATTGGAAGATAAAGGTACTTCTGATTTCATATCAGCATTTAATGAATCGCATTTCATAAGAGCATCAAGATTAGATTGAGAGCTAGAATCTTCTAGTTCTACAAGTAATCGTTTTTTCATGCTTTCCAGATCTGATAATGATAGTGAATTTGCCTTAGTCAATGACGATGCACTTTCATCCTAGAAAAATATATAAATTTAACATATTTGCTCTTGTTAGTTTTTCAAACAAATATACAATGTTTTATAACTCACAGCTGAATTTTGCGATTCAGAATTAAATAAAGATGTTGATAATGAGGATGAAGGTTCTGGTGGTATAATAGGTATATCTTTCGGTAAAGGTGGTATGAAATGTTCATTAATAGGTACCGATTCTACTATAGTCTCCGTTTCTATAAACAAAATGTATATATAAGATTGTCTTCGTAAAAATAATGTCCAAATAGGGTTATATTTTCTTGATTCTTTTTTCTATTTTTCATGAAAAAAGATATATATTATTGGCGAAAATGATAAGAAATTACCACTTAAATCATCTATTTCCATACAGCTAGATACTGTAGACGAATTGTTCATCACAGATGTATTTGATTTTAATTTTTTTCTTTTATATCCTTCTGCTGCTTTCTTCCCACTCAGATGGAATAACATATTTTCTTTACTATGATATTTTTGCTTTTCAGAAGTCCATGATGGATTATATATCTATTATAAAAATTAGAATTTTTTAAAAAATATTTAACAATAATTTGTTCATCAAATATTTATTAAAATATTATTATAAAAGTACTTACATCACGAGTACCTGGTGGAGGTGGGACATTAAATCCAGGAAAGTCAAAAATCTTTTTTATATCATAACGATCTCTATCTTGTTCTGCTACAATTTCCCCCGGCTCATCATTAGGATCCAATTCTGCTATTCCATCTGAATTGAATAGAGATAATCCTGAATGTTGTAAACGTGCTTCTTCTAACCATCCAGGAGGATAACCAAGTTCCCTCATTCTATACAAAATGTACCAAGCATAAGAAACGAAACTGTTTGATTTTTTATATACATATTTTATGATTTCAATCAAGTTTTTTCACATCTTTATATAAAAATTATTGAAATTAATAATTTGAGGTTATATTTCATAATTCATGTACCTGTAAATATGCATAGGTAATTCATAATCTCTTAGGCCCAATGCAATACGTAAATCTTTACTAATTTGGCCAGGAATCATGTGCCCAAATCTTTGATCGTCATCTAAGTGATACCTAATACTTTTATTATTGCTTCTCATACCAAGCTCTTTTCGATTTTTATTTATATTAGCTATGTTCCAAGGTATTTTACAATCTCGTAAATTATGGTTTCCTGAACAATTGAAACAAGAAATTTGTCGAACACTCGATTCTTTTTCCTCTGGCTCTAATTCTTTGTTTTTGTCTTTATTTTCATTTTCATCAATAACATCATTATATTTCTACACAAAAATATTGTTAAATTTGGACCATATAAAATATATTTCCGATATGCGATATATACATTATTGCTAATTTTATACAATATACCTTTCTATATTTTGGAACGTCCAAATCACTTTTAAGTGTGGGTTGTGTATCAATAGTAAAGAGAGATGACATATCTTTACTATCTCTACTGTCTTCACTAGCTTCTAATATTTGTAGATCGCACTTTTCTGTTTTATCCCAAATTTCTAAAATTACATCAGAGAAACTACTGTCCGTTGCTTGTTTAGACGTTTTTGACACCAAATCCTGTAAGAACCGTCCTATTTCTTTTTCATATTGTCTGTAATATATAAAAAAAAAACTAATTTCTCTCATCAAAATGCATTAGAATAGTAAAATAAAAAATGATCGAAGCAGATTTTAAGCCACATGTTTTTCATTATACATTTGTGAGAAATGATAAATGAATTGTCATCAAAGGAAAATTATTCATGACTTGAATGGAAAGGTACTGCCTGAAGCTTATATACTTTGTTCGATAGAGCAAAGAAAATAAAAAGAAAAAAAGAAAAATGAAAATAAAAAAAAAAAACTAATGCAAAACCGACGTGTTGTTAGTTTTTAATAAGAATCGAGACTCACCGAGCTACATTTTCATTTTGAAAAATAACCTTGAACATAGGCTTGGAATTGTTCGATGATCTTACGTGTTGATAAGGTTTAGATTTTTCGTTGGCATTCGGCGTTTTCTCAATAAACTTACAATCATCTATAACGTTGTATGTTGAGAGTTCGCTCTTTCTCTTCTTGTAGTCATCCTTACTTTCGCCATAATCGCGAACGATTTTTATGTTGTCCTGTCTCTCTTTTGATTCCATCATCTTTTTATCGCTATTCGCAATAGTAATCGTGGAATTCATGGAGTTACGATAGCGTCTTCTCTTGAATTTATGTAAATCGTAATCTGCCATTGTGTTATATTAATCGTCTTTATTTTGTTATTCAAATATTTAATCTTGTCCTTCCTTAATAACGTATACAAAACAGACTCAATGGCACGCCAATAATCTTAATTTTGTAGAACTTGATGCGAAAGAAACGTCGCGCGAAAACAATCATAAACAATACGGGCGATGCGATGCTAACTGTATTAATGAAAAGAAGGATCACACTTATTTTGATTTAATTTAATGCCTTTGTTTAATTTTTATTCCCCATTAGCGTTACTTTTTATTCGCCATTTTGGATTGAATCAACAGACGTTTGACTTTACCGACTTTATACAATATGCAGGGTAGCCAACGTAAATACAATAGCAAATATTACGGCAGTTGTTTACAAAGAGAAAATTATTAATGCGTGACTTTTGTTGATCTTAAACAAAAATAAAATAAATTGCATACTTTGATGCGAGTATTTGATGATCAATCATGTTGATTGATAATTACGTACGTAGAATCATCGAATCAGACGTTTGACTCTACTGATTTTATACAACATGCAGGGTAACCAACGTAAATATAATAGCAAATATTACGGCAGTTGTTTACAAAGAGAAAATTATTAATGCGTGACTTTTGTTGATCTTAAAAAAAAAAAATAAATTGCATACATTGAGGCGAGTGTTTGATGATTAATCATGTTGATTGATAATTACGTCCGTAGAATCATCGAACAGTGTTCTTTTTTGCTTTCCCCCCGACTAATCCTTCAAAATGCCCTTTTTGAAATGTTTAAAGATTTCTTCTAGTAAAGAGCAATCGGAAAGAACCAAGAGAAATGGATTGCGGTTTTCCATATACAGTCCACAAACGAAAGTTCTTTTCAAGGCACATTATAAAGGCGAATGGAAGAACGATAGGAAACACGGCAAGGGTATTGAAGTAGACAGGTATTCGTTTCGCAATTCACTTTCTTCTTTCCCTGTCCTTTCCTTTCCTTTCCTTTCCTTTCCTTTCCTTTCTTTCTTGATTTCTTTCTGTCGTTTTATTGATTTGTTATTCCGTTGTGAATCAGAAATGGTTGGATGTACGAAGGCCATTGGTTTTGTGGTCGCAAACATGGTTATGGAGTATCGAGTAAAATTTCAAAGGACGGTAGCGTTCGTAAAGTATACGCGGGTAATTGGTTGATGGGGAAAAAGGATGGCTTTGGTAATCTTTGTTACGATAATGGCGATTATTATGAAGGGGACTTTCAATGTAACAAACGTCATGGTTATGGCCGTATTTGGTACAAAAATGGGGATTATTATCAAGGCTCTTGGAAAAATGATTTTCCGCATGGCAAGGGGATGCTCGTTAAAGGTTCGCAGAATTAATTGTGGCGAATTAAAGTAATCTATATTACGTTTCGTATGTAATAGATATTTCACCTACGTATGCGTATATGTGTGTGTATATATATATATATATATTTATTTATTTATTTATTTATTTTTCATTAAATTAATGAAATTATTATCAGGAAATGGAAATAGGTACGAGGGTAATTTCGTCGATGGCAAGAGAAATGAATACGGTACATTTTATCATTTAGATACCGGTCAATGTCAATACGGTTATTGGTGCAATGATTATTGCGTTAATAGTATAATGCGAGATATTAGTTGGAGACAATCGGCTTTGCGCCCAACCGCATATTCAATACCGAAAATAAATATATCGACGATTTGTTATTGACATTCGATTTAATTAACTTGATTTTAATCTTTAATCGCAATCAACGAATCATTCGATTGCTAAATGGCGATGATATTTTTTTTCTTTATTTCCTTTTTTTTTACGTAATAACGAGCAAAACTTCTTTGATATAATTTTGAATTTTCATTATATACGTGCGAGGAGGGGAAAACCGTGCTTTCCCATTTAGAAACTTTGTTCTTCGATTGCTCTTCGTATAATCACGAAACGTCCTTACTTTCGCGTTATGCCATTAACTAGTTTGAAGTTGTATTATAGCTATCGCAACTCGTATGATTTTCTGTGTGTGGTTCATTAAAATGAAGAATAAACATTTCCAAACATGTTTCTGATTCTCTCTCTCTCTCTCTCTCTCTCTCTCTCTCTCTCCCCCTCTCCCTAGTTTCTAGGTTTCCGTTCCTATCGAGCATCATTTCAATGTTTTCCTTTTACCACGGAAGTACCTATATGTATGTTGAGAAAGAACAAGTCCCTATAATATGTATCTAAGGTTTATAGATATAATACGTAGATTAATTTTACGTATCATCAGAGATCCAATATTGTGAAAGTTAGTTTATACATTCTACAGATAGATGGCCTTATAAGTTCTTCCATCGATTGCCGAGATCGAACTACTAAGACAATGTTTGTATGACTATCTACTACTGTGTGTCCTAAGTACGAGTTATAGAATATATATATATATATTTTTTAAATTTAGAGATTAAAAGATAGGTCAACTTCATCAATATTATTTGTTTTTAATATATCCTCAAGATACACACACATTTATTGAGGATATATATATGAACACGTACGCGTAGATGATGATATTTTCTTTAGTAAAATAGAAATAGGAGGGATAATTGAAGAGATATGTAAAAGGAAGTTTGGCAAAGTAGACGTAGATATCCTTTGCCAGAAAGCACTTCATTGTACGTACCACACACACACACCCATATATATATATATATTTATATATATATATATATACATTTTATTCGTCTCTATGTTTCTTAGTGTTTGAGGGTAAGATAAAACTAACAATAAGTCGTCCTTGCAAGATCCGTTAATGCGGTTAATCTTATTGATCCTTAAGAAAAATCCAACGATGTTTGTCTTTCCATCGTGCGCACACTGAGGGCTTAAGCGAACGGAGCCGGGGTAAGGGCACTCAGGAACAAAGTGTTGGAAAACAAAGTTAGGCAGCCGCAAATTTGTAGAGATAACACATACGGCGGAGCGTAGTTTTCAAATGGAATACTCCATTGGAGGATGCGTTTACCATTGAAAGTTCGATGTTACTCTAATACGAGAGAATATATCTACGTATTTTGCTTCCCCGTATATTGCCGTATTTTATATTTCTTTTCGAGGGAGTTCGTCGTCGCACCTAAAAAATAAAAAAAAAAAATAACTCGTTCTCGAAAACTATTTCCTCTCTTTTCTCTAAACAATATGATTTTGCAATGGAATATATATTTGACGATATTTGCATCGCACGCAAAAAAAAGATGGAGAAAAAATCGGTCTCAAACAATTTTTTCTTCCTCTTTTTTCTAAACCATGTAATTTTCCATAGAATATATTCGACGTTGTTTACGTTTCATAAAAGAAAAAAAAGAAGAGAGAAAAACAACTTATTCTCAAAGAATTAATTTTTTCTTTTCTTTTTTTTTTTTTTTTTTTTTCTTTTAAACGATATAATTTTCATAGAATATATTCGACAATACTCATCATGTGTCTACTTACCTATAAAAATATTATATATCTCTAAACAACTTTAGCCCTCTACACGATTATTTCCATTTACTCTTAAAAAAATAGCTCTTTCTCTTTTCTTATTTCCCGTCGCATAAGCCTACCACAAAATCATTAATTCCAGCAATATTTTATATATGTACGTTTCTCTGCCAAATAAATTTATTCGCTTGTAAGCCTTTACTTCGTCCTTCGTGCATTTTTGATAATAATATTAATAATAATAATGATGATGATGATGATGATGATGATGATAATAATAAATAAATAATGATAATAATGATAATAATAATCAACTATGAGAGACGGTTATATCGTATTTTTTTTCCTTGTTGTTTTCAATGTAAATTCGCTTAATTAAAAGCTTTTTTCCTTCTTTCCTTCGTTAACGAGATCTAGTCTTTGTGCCTGCTTGAGCGTTTCCAGGTACATAAATATTTCATATAAAAACGTTACCGTTGTTGACATCATCAAATGTCACAAAAGTGAGAGAAACGATGTTAAAGTATCTGTGAGAATTGAACAAACGCGATCCTAATTATATTGGACTTATTTCTGTCTGTTTGTCTCTCTCTCTCTCTCTCTTTCTCTATCTCCCTCTCTTTCAATCTATTTCTCTATCTGACAAACTTGATAGTCCAACTTTATTCAATGAAGAAAAATCAATCGAACAGGACAATGACGTAGTTATCAATAATTCGTAAGAATGAGAATTTTTGTCAAAGGAAATCATTAGTAACTTTTCTGGAAAATTATCGAAAAGTAATAATTGGAATTTAGATTATCTCGATATTAATAAAATGGAAAATAAAGAAAGGGTTTGTTCGATAAAGTTTTAATACGAGGAATAAAAATATACGATCTAGTTATTCCACTCGATTCGGTATTATCTTACAGATATCTTCATTAAGATGTTATATTAACCGGATCATTTCATTTGGGTTAAAAGATTTACGATAAATTTAACTTTTTTTTTTTTATTACGTACTTCATCATTATATTATTACTTTTGAATGTATATGTACGTTTATAATATGGTATTTTGAGGATGTAATTAAAATGACTAAGAAGAGAGCCATTGTCGTTAAAAGTTTCATTCATTGACATATCGATGATATACAGGTGCACATAAGAAACGTCCACAGAATTGCACGTGTATTAAAAGCACGTTTTATACAAAATTTTCTCGCACTCATATACAATATATTTATGTCTATCTATACATACATACATACATACATACATACATACATACATACATACATTCATACATACATACATACATACATTCATACATACATACATACATACATACATACATACATACATACATACATACATACATACATACATACATACATACATACATACATACATACATACATGTAATCAAACAGATATACAAACAAACAAACATATATACATAGATATATACATACATTCCTACTTACGTACATAAATACACACACATATATATGTATATATATGTAATATTTATATATTTATATGTTATGTTACATTCTTGGCGATTTAACGTTCTCCTTTGGAAAATATATTTAACATACAATAGATAGGAATATAATTACACGAGGGATTAAAATGTACACGGTGATTTTCATTAGTGGCTATACATTTTTTCTTTTTTTTCTCTTTTCCTTTAAAAAAACAAGAAGAAAAATCTTTATAAACTGTAATAATCTAAGTACATCGTTTTGGATGCGATGATTGACAAGTTTCCTTTCAAAAAAATAAAAAAACAAAATAAAATAAAATAAAATAAATAAATAAAGAAAAGAAGATAATAACGCTACGAAACCGCACGAATCCATCTTTCTCGTATTTTTCTTCACTTATTTACACGCGCCTGCCGATCGTTTTCTCTTTGATTTAAAAACTCATTACGAACGCGTTATTTATTGACTTCCCGATCGATAGATGATATTTCGAAATACCCGCATCTCTATCTCTATGATACACTTATTTACAAAAAGTTTTCTTTCTGTTTTTACGTACTCGTGTGTTTGTTTGTTTGTCTGTCTGTTTTTTTTATTTTTTTTTTCTTTTTTATTTTTCTTTACAATAATTTTCTTGAGATATTTTGATTTGTACATAGCTCTCTTTCCTTCCCAAAATGAAAAAAAAAAAAAACAAAAGAAAAGAAAGGGAAGAGAAAAAAAATTATATAAAAGGAAAGTAAATTAATCGTCATTTTGCTCACTTATTTGTATACAGTTATCGTGCAAAAAGCTAAGTCTTATTTAAATGTTATAAAAAGAATAATGGAAGGTCGTTTAGTTAACAGAAGAAAGTTGTAAGGTGTAATTATAAATATAATAATTATTATTATACATTTGTATGTACATACGTACAATGGGAAGGATCGCGTTGATTCTTCTGCGAGCGGAGCGTCTTCAGGCGTTTTTAAAAAAATCCCGTGAGACCGTTTCGATGGGATTTAGTTTTTTGTTTCTTTTTTTTCTTTTGTCTTACCGTCGAATGAAAAGGGTTAGGATTTTCCAGATTTCTCTTTTTTCTCGGATTGAACGACCAATTGGTCGGAATCCTCGCGATTTACGCATTCCCTGATTGCTTGCAAAATCATGCCAACTCTTCGATCTAAAGCGATCAGATGGGGTTCCCATAAAACTGGTGCTACTGGATCTCTTGCCATACTTTGCTTCATGGCTGCACTCAAACGTATTGGTCCGTTGTGAAACCTTTAATCGAAAGATCCATTTTTTAATCTGTTCCATACGATATCATGTAAATAATAAAAATATAATTAAACGTTGTATTTATTTAGAAACGGAACAGTTTTATCATTACATATAGTCGCAAAAAAATGTTACGTATGTAACTTTATGTTTAATATCTAATGAAAGAAATTTAATATTTCTTTAAGGTACGATCATGAGTAAAACATTCCACTCATATATATATATGCGAAAGCATCTCACAAAATATGCAATTAAAAAAGAGTTGAAGCGAACTCTAAATTTTTTTCTTTATTTTTTTTTCTTTTTTTTTTTTTGAATCGAAATAATCGTAAAGAATACTTTTAACGGTCGTTAATTAAAGAAAAAAATTTGTTAGAATACGTAAACGTAATTTAATCTTATCAATCGCTAATATGTTAAAATAAATCGAGAACGGACCGGAACGGATCGGAACGATGACCGTTTACGATACCATCTACTCGCTAAACACAGTATCCCTTTTGACAGTAGAATAAAGTGCTCGCAACGAAGTAGTCGCAGGAAGCGATTATCCTATAATATCGTATTTAATGGACACCGTGTGGGTTTCTTTAACAAGTAGCACGATTTCATTCGAAGCGCTACTTAGAAGGAAGCAAGCCTAATTATACTTAATTCGTATCTATCACGTTGGAACCGTAACTCGGATCGATCGAATTTAACGATAACGTATAGGCACAAGAGAATTTTTATTTTATTTAATTATATTTCATTGAAAAAAAAAAGAAAAAAAAAAAAAAAAAATCTCGATAACGTATCACGAAACAATGCTTTATCCTTTCCTCTTTTTTCTCTCTCTTTGACTTTTTTCTTTCCCCCTCTTTTCTTTTTTTTTATTATCTTTTTTTTTTTTTTTTTAAACAACGGCGCAAAGACTCGTAAAAAAGTCAGGATCGCTTAGAGAGTAAGGCCTGTCCGGGAGAAAATCCCGAGGGAACGAGACTACTACTTTTGCCACAAATTTATCGTGCTCGTATTTTTCGGGGTTTTCGTCGGGACGGACGCGAAAAATGCGCCGCGACGTCTCGTTTTCCGCGTAACGTATTTTTTCGATCGAAGAGAGAAAGAGAGCGAGAGAGAGAGAGAGAGAGAGAGAGAGAGAGAGAGAGAGAGAGAGAGAGATTCACGAGAGTCCGAGCAATTTCGATAAAACGCGTATCGAACGATCCTCGTTATGTCTAGTTAGAAATTCGACGACTCACTTCAGTAGGATACCCAATGTGCTCTGCCTGATCATGCAGCATTGTAAGATGGGTGCTAAAATTGAGGTCTCGTCATGAAAGGGTTTCCCAAAGCCACGACCATGATCGACGTGGAGGGTGAAAGTGTCGTTTCCGAATATCTTGAAGGTCTCGTAGTGATGTCGGTCCATATTTCCTGTGAGAAAGTCGAAGACCGACATGTCCATCAGATCGAGAAGTCTTCGTCCTTCGTCGTATGGAGGAATCTCTTTGACCAGCGAACAGTATTGCGAATCTGTAAAGTCGTTTTACTTTTAATTATTTTCTTTTCTTTTTTTTCTTTTTTCTTTTTTTAACAAGAGAGATAGAGAGATAGAGATAGTGCATATACCATGCTCCCACTGAGCTTTCCTCCGTTTGTGATAACTCCTTCTCCAAGGATGTCTCCAAGCCTTTCTCGTGGCAAACGATTTGTTCGGGAGGAAAGCCGCAAAACTACCCTCTAAGGTGTCCGGATTCCCGCAAACCGCGTGTGCCGTGTCACAGTAGTAACTGCATTTTCCGTGAAAACAGAGGTTACCTGCAGGACTAACGAAGAACGTTTTGAGTAGTTCGCCATCGGCTATGTTGTAAATCTCTGTTGTTATATTTAACGTTCTTCCAGTAACCGGCATCGCCCGTCGAAAGCCCAACAATCTAGAAAAACAGTTAGAAAAGTGTTTGCTAACGTATTAAGTTACGAGCAAGTTGTATATATATGCATATATATATATATAATAGAACCTTTTTCTTTTCTTTTCCTTTTTTCTTTTTTTTTTTTAGCGATTATTATGACTCTATTACTGATCATTTTCGGAAACGATTAGATATATAGCGATTATCTTTATGCTTTCTCTTTTGAAATACATAGAAATTCGATAGATTATAATTATTACAGTTGTAACATTATTTCAACGAAGGGATTTGTTGTTCGAATAATTTGTATTGATTATTATTATTTTGTTTTTTTTTTGTTTTTTTTTCTACGATAACGCGTAGTAGAAAGAAGGATTTTTCAATCTTACCTGTCGAGATGGAAAGATGCAATCTCCGCTGTATGTCTCTCGAAATCGGTGAAGTAGAAATGATTTGGTAGAGTTTGTTGCTCCCGTGGAAATCTGAAAGAAGATGAAACCGAGTGAGACAGTATTGAACTCTCACAATCATTAACGAACACAAACTATTTACGGGTAATGTACGTATACAAACGAAATTCACGAGAGCGTGACGCATTACTATCGGCTACATTGTACCTCGGTTACACTCGTTCTAATTTGCTTGATCTAAACGTTTAATTAAATACATATTGATCGATCCTGTTAATTAAATCGAAATGTACCTATAACCGACGTCTATACGTTCCACGAAACAGTACGATTACACGGGTAATATTGTTCCTTTTTTTTCTTTATTTTTCGATTTTTTCCATTTCGTTTCTTCTTCTTTTCTTTTTTGTTTCGAAAACATAATTCTCCGAGACAACTCGTGAAAGAGTTAAAATTTGTTATACCTGTCACAGGAAACGTAGCAGAGAGAAGGAAGTTGAGAAAGAAAGAAAGAAAGAAAGAAAGAAAGAAAGAAAGAAAGAAAAAAAGAAATAAAAGTCGATATCGCGATATCGCGAATGAAAATCCGTAGTTCGTATGCCCGGTTTTGAAGTGGAAGGGATGCGAGCGAGTAAGAGGGGGAACGAGGACGAAAGACTTCGAGTGCGGGACAAAATGCTAATACAAAATCCCCAAGTTTTATTGGTTTTTGGGTCGAAGGATCACCACCACCACATTGAGTGGCGGTGGAAGAGGAGGGAAGAAGGTTGCGTGTTGGAGAAGGATGGAAGAACGAAAGCGTTGGCTTCTACGAGAGCATCGCAAACCCTCTCCGTGATCAAATATTTACTCGATGAGCTCCCAGCTGGTTTTACGGGGCCACCCGGTATACGCGTACGGCAGACAATAACCACCGAACCTAAAATTCGAGCACGTCGCATGAATTCCTTTAAAGCTAGTAGAAGAGTACGTCGACTGTTTTTTTCCCTCCCCTTATCTCCCTCTCTCTCTCTCTCTCTCTCTCTCTCTCTCTCTCTCTCTCTCTTTGTCTTTAAAGAGAAAACGGATATTTCTAAAGCGTTTTCCGAATACGAAATCCATCGGTGAGATCCTATTTCATCGCTCTCGATTCGATCTACGATGGAAGAGCATTCATCGTGGATCTTTCACTTTCGTTCCGTTTCGTTGATCGAATCTATAAAAACGCGATACTCGAAAGACGGAATTGTTTTACTCGCGTACGAAAGAGAAAGAGAGAGAAAGAGAGAGAGAGAGAGAGAGAGAGAGAGAGAGGCGGGGGAGGGGGAAGGGAGAAAGTACGATCCTCTTCCTTTTTTTCTCTTTCTTTCATCTAATAGGTATCGTGATATATTTTGTGTGTCATGTTACGTCGCGAGTATGAAAAGCACAAATAATCGAAAATTTGAAAAAGAGAGAAAGGGAGAAAGAGAATCTCAAAACTCGTAGTACGCGGTCGACAACTTTTCCATCCAGGCCGGACTAATTAATACACCGGCGGTACGGTAATTAGTGCGTAATTTGCATCTGATTAAAAGTTAACAGTCGTTTGCGCTTGTCTCGAGTCGAATCGCGCCACCAGTAGTAAGGTGGTCTTGCGAATATGGGCGTGTGTGTGTGTGTGTGTGTGTGTGTGTGTGTCTCTTACTCCGACACGATTTAACTCCAACTTTACTCGTGAGAATATTCTATTGTATCAAGGGTTGTTTGTTTTTCGAGCTTTCTCATTCTTTTTTCACACCCCTTTACAATTGCAGTCAGAAAGAGGAAGAGGATGAGAGAAAAAGAAGGAAGGGAAGTAAAGAATGAATAGAAAGAGAGAGAGAGAGAGAGAGAGAGAGAGAGAGAGAGAGAAAGAGGTAGACGAAGAAGAAGAGATAAGTATCGATAGTTGAAAAGAGAAGGATTGTGAAATTCAAATGAATCTCGCGCTTTAGAAACTTGCTAAATGGAATAATAAATGGAATCTTGAATTTAACGAGAATTAGTGTCGATCGTATTAAACAGTAGAACTTTATTGGATTATTATTATTCGATCGCAAGTAATTCAATTAAATCGAAATTTGATCACGAAAGATGCAAAAAAAATGAATAATCCACAATTATTATTATTATTATTATTATTATTATTATTATTATTATTATTATTATTTTTATACGCATTTCATCGAATTCTATAGCTTTGAACTCGTGAAAATATGTACTAGATTTAATATTTCCATCGAATTAGATTAGTTTTAATTATCGAGAAATAAAAATCGACGTTATAAAATTTATTAATTGTGTTATTTTAACAATACGAAGAAAATTTCAAATATATTTTTGATTTAACGTCAAATAATTGATTGGTGTAACGTGACTGGCGATAATCACGTTGTCATAGTGTCACTATAAACAAAAAAAAAAATGACCGACCGATTAAAAATAAACGAAAGAATATATTTTTCCAAATAGTCCAAGCCCCCTTTTGCGGAATCGTTTTCTTTTTTAATTTGTATAATATTCGATAGATAGGAATAGTAATTAGACGACAAGAAAGTTTTTAATTCGATCGAAGTCCATTAAATTCGTGAGCTTAAGTTACGGGATAAAGTGAACAAAGTTTACCGTCCAAAATCCACGAATAAAATATAAAAGGGGTTTTCTCTTGGAGTTTGGCAAAACTTTGGACGATAAAAGCTCAGTAGGAGAAGTAAAAACCGATTTGAAAATGGAAAGAAAGGTTCGATTTGGATCGTGGAGCTCGAACGAAGAACCCGATTACGAAGGGAAGGCTTCGAGTTGCTCACGAGTTGTCTAAAGGAAAAAGAGAACAAGTATCTATCTATGTATATATCTATCTATTTATTTACGTACATATCTATGTACATATCTGTGTCTCTATGTATATAGCTATGTATATAGCTATGTATATAGATATGTATGTATGTATGTATGTATATATATGATCGTATACGTGTATATGGTCGTTTGTTTGAAAGCGAGCACGCAGTCTTTTTTTCGCGCGTAACGAGAGCTTATTGCAGGGATTGGCTCGTGAGATTGGTTGCACCGGCCGAGAGACGACGCTTGCAATTTCGGATGAAATTCTCCCACAAGAGTCCTCTTCATTCGCTTCCTTTCTCTCTCTCTCTCTCTCTCTCTCTCTCTCTCTCTCTCTTTCTCTCTATCTTTTTCCTGCAAAACTTTCCAGGAAACTTATTGCCGAACTTATTACCAGAGTTTAAGCTCGGCTCGGCCACTTATCGCGAAATCTTCGGCCGACCGGAAGTTTAAAGGGCCAAATGTGCGGAGAGCGAGAGTGAAATGGAAAAAGAAACATCAGAAGCAAGGAGAGAGAGAGAGAGAGAGAGAGAGAGAGAGAGAGAGAGAGAGAGAGAGAGAGAGAATGCAATAAGCCACACGATGGCCCTTGTCTCGAATTTTCTCTCCACTTCTGGATATTACGAATTCTTTTGCCTTTAGTTTTATTTTCTTTCTTGGACACTCTCGGCGCCATTCTTCGTTGGCTCTAACCCTTCCCCCCCTTTCTCTCTTTCCATCTCGCCCTTATGAAATTTCATCTTTGATAACTCATTTCGTAATATTAAAAGCGAGAGTAAGGAACTTTCGGGACACACACGCACACACACACACACACACACATACACACATTTCTGCCAATTATTTCGAAAGATGGCGGAGTCGGAATTTTGGGTAAAATCGTTAATATCGTTTTACCACTCTACATAGAAATTCTGTGTTAAACTTTCGGTTATATTATATTAACGATCGGTACGCCGTGAAATTCGCTGTGATACTCGCCAATGAGAATAATTATTACGTATATTTTAAAAGTGATGCGAAATCGCTCGTCGAATGTTAAATACCGATCTACGTAGTTGGTAAGAGGTTTCTTTGACGAAAGAATTTGGAAAATGCATATGGACGGTAAAATAGTATCGACGGACGGTCGATAATCGTTTCAATAGAAAGAAAAATTAATCGTTGGAGAATTAGCACGTTCGCCGCGACATCCATCCATATGTAATACACACACGCACAAACGTAATCATACCCCTGTTTTCTTCGCGAACGAATGTCGCACAGCGCGCGTTCAAGGATCGTTCCGAGCTACTTAGAAATTGAAACAATGGCGGATGTGACGTATCGTTTATTTCAAGAGTGGCTGAGAGACTGGGAGAAAGACAAAGGCGCGTCAGTAGGCTCGAGAGATAAACAAAGTGAAAGGAGAGAGAAAGAGAGATAGAGATAGAGAGAGAGAGAGAGAGAGAGAGAGAGAGAGAGAGAGAGAGAGAGAGAGAGAGAGTGATAGAAAGAGAAAGAAGAAAGGGAGGCTGTGTAAGAGAAAGAGCAAGGCCACTTGGAGTGGCTCTCTCACGGCACGAGGCACTTGGGAGTCCACTTATGTAATTGTGCTCGTAATCCCATCCACGTAACTTCGTCGTCGCTTGGCACCGCAGGAAAAACTACTCTCGGCTCGGCTCGCTCGGCTTGTTCGGTCGGTCTCTCCAGCACGAGTTGCAAAGATAACGCGACGGCGATTGAAGTTGCTGAAAACTCGTCGCCGTTGATTAATTTTCTCTCTGTCTCTCTCTCTCTCTCTCTCTCTCTCTCTCTCTCTCTCTCTCTCTCTCTTTCTCTCTCTCTATCTCTTCTTATTCTTCATCCCAAAATCATCATCGACTCGACGCGACATTAAATACGAACGAGATTGTCTTTAACCGTCATATAAAATCGTTCTTTCGTTAACTCACGAATAATTATTAAATAAACGTACTATAACACATTGGATACGCGTGTGGGGTACGATATTTATTAATCTCGTATTGATTATTTGTTTTTCTTTTTTAAATCACATTTGTTCATTATCACGAGATGGATAAATACATCTTTTTTTTGTTCTTTTATTTGCATTGTCGTGCCCATTTACAAATAATCGAAAGATTCACTCTACCTTTTTTTTTTTTTTTTTATCTCGGAATGATAAAAACAAAAGGCTTACACTAATAATTTCGAGGATTTTAATAATACGAGGATCGGGAAGGGAACAAAAATACGAAAGCAAATACGTACTTACGTACATAGGAAAATACGTATGAGTATGATGGTGTAGATACTCGGAAACTCTCTCTCGTTTCTCGTTTTCTCCGAGAATTCTAGGTTTGTTTACCGTTGGAAGTGTTGCCGAGGTCGACGTTCGCGCTCGTATCAACTTGCCCAATGTTTCAATCTTAATTTCGTTCTCTTATCGTGTGGTACACAGATCTAACTACTGTAGTAGGAACCCTCCCCCCCTTCCCCTCGCCCCTTGCCCGCATCTCCTCCCCTCCCCTCCCCCCTCCCTCCCATCGAAAGGATTCAAGCGGAAAATGAGCGGCGGACGAGCGGACAAATTGCCTTCGCTAATTTCGTTTCACGATTTTACTTGAGCCCAGAGATATCGAACTTTTTGCCTCCGCATGCGTTTCGTTTCCGCATGAAAAACGTCGATAATATCCCTTTCGAGCCCGAATTTCGCGTAAGAAAGTATGTTTCATTATGAAAATCTTATTATCAGAAGATATCAATAGTTTTATCTCTTGTCTCTTTGCAAGGTAAACACATTTTCTTTTCTTCCTCTATTGATAAAAAAAAAAAAAAAAATGTATTTTAATATTTGTCTTGACGTAAACGTTGCCTTATTTGATGATTATCATTGCACGTAGAATGTTTCCTTTTTTTCTTTTACTTTTCTCTTCTATCCTTACATCATTTTTCATTTGAACAATTTAAGAAAGATAAAATGATTACAAAAGAAAAAAATAAATAAAAACAATGATAGGGATCTTGTAATGAACTTTTGAACGAACATATTCAATAAATCTACATACGTACCTCATTGGCTTGAAAAGAGCTTGCATGTTGTTCAGATAGTCGATCACTAATTTCAGTTGAGTGCCGCCTTCCTTCTGAACTGTGAACAAAGGAAAATGATTATACGAATTTACTCAATATAAATAAATAAATAAATAAATATATATATATGCATATTACATTTAATTTATTATAAATTACTTTTATTTTTACTATTACTTTTCTCGATCCTCGCGAGATCTTTTATTAACTCGATAGAGCGAGTAATACGATTTCATACTTGGCTAAACTTGATAAAGTACTATACCTAGCAAACATACGCCTGAATTTTGCGTGTAGAACGATCGCGATAGCGAATAGAAAGCGGCACGAAATCATGTCATTTCTCTCTCTCTCTCTCTCACTCACTCTCTCTCTTTATCTATATATCTATCTTTGTCTCTCTCCCTCTCTATCTATCTATCTTTGTCTCTCTATCTATCTATCTATCTTTGTCTCTCTCTCTCTCTCTCTCTCTCTCTCTCTCTCTCTCTCTCTCTTTCTTTCTCTCTTTCTACAAATCATGCGATCTGTGGGCATCGTGCATCATCGAGTAGGTAGTACGTGTGGATGAACATGCTCTATTTATCATGGAAGATAATTAATCGTTGGACCTTTGAGAGGCTAATAGGGATATCGACTCGTATCATTTGACCCTGAAGGCGCTTCGTCGTTCGATGAGCTTCTAAAGGTTCACGCCTTTTAGCATTAAATTCTCTGTTCTTCGCATTACTCCCCCCCCCCACCTCCATCCCTTGCCCCATCCTCCTTTCCTTTCGATAACTTCGCATTATATCGATATTAACGTTTCGAGGAAAGACAAGAGTAAATCGGGAATAACATTAAAATTATTAAACTCGTCGATATGACGGATTTCGAATTTCTCGAAGTGACAATTGTTACAAATATATCAATTAAAAGTTTATTCCCGTTGATTTTTTTTTCTAATTAATAATGAATTATTTATTAATTCATTATTAAAGTAATTTAATGTTGAAATATTTTTAATATTATAAATTAAATATTTTTATAATTTAATGTTACTTAAAATAAACTTTTAATTTTAAGTAAATTAAAAGATAATGACCTTTGTACTGACAGAAGGTTGTTATCTATAATTAAGAGATGGTACAGGTGTAATTAAGATATTAAAAGGAGTAAATATTGTATCTATTACATTCTTATATTCTACGTTAATTAAATGGATCGATCTTCAGAAAGTTATATTTAACGATAAACGATATTATTAGATTTGAATTAAGAGTACGAAGGGTTAACGATTATTATTATATAATGTTTTGTCGTTTGGCACGAACGATCAAATCGATTAGACACTTTCGTAGTTCGATAAATATGATGCTAACGGGTTAGAACGTATGTTGAATATCCAACTCCAAAGAAAATTGTTTTTAAAGGTTATCGTATTTGTTCTCCTCCTTCCCATCCCCCTCTCCCGAGAACTATTTCTAATTTTAATTTTATTCTTCGTAAAAATAATAGAGCAAATGCTTTTAATACGGTCAGACATTAATCGTTAATGTCCTAAAAAATGATCCCATAAACGTTCTAAGCATGAATATCTTATATTTTCATATTTCTGATTTCATTTGTTTGTTATAATCCAATAAATTGACAGATCTTATTTCCCGAAATGTTATTGTTAGCCTAGAAAATTGATTCGATTTTAATTTATTTTAGCGAATGTCTAGATCTATAGACAGGGTGTTTCAGCTAAAGGAGGCCGCCTATAACACACATAACATTATATATATATATATATATATATATATATATATATATATGAACTATTCATAAAATACCTTTTTTTAAATCATTCAAAGTATGAAAAAAACAAAGAAAATATGTAGGCGGCCTCCTTTAGCTGAAACACTCTGTATATATATATTCTTTATTTTATATATTCTTTATCTATATATATACATATATATATATATATATATATATATATATATATATATATGTATATATATCTTTATTTTTCTAAACAAATTTCTCTGATTTTTAATCGAATCGAAGCTTCTCCTTGCATACGAACGTAACGTTGGGAAGCTACAATGAGGTAACATAGTTAACGTTCTCCAGAGTTAGACTGTCAGATCGACCTCCTTTGTTCTCGAGGAAACCTCAAAAGCGCACGATGAGTCTCTCGGTTCCTTCTTCCTACGCTATAATCCATATAACAATTAGTTGGAAACTCGTAACTATACGAAATTTCGATGTTATATATGACTTTCGATTTATTTTTAATCCGTGCACTTATCGAGAGATTATTGATTATCGATTATCGAGTTGAAAGATTTTTTTATTCTTTTTTTTTTTTTTTACGTCGACGTTAGATATTATTTTTCTTTAAATAGGAATTGCATGGATGGTAGGTAGGTACACGATATGTATCGTATGTACGTACATACATATGTATTATATGCTCGTTATATAGGTCATGGAACACACCTCAGTTTAGATTGATGTTAGAATTAAGATTTTTTCCTTCATTTGTACGTACGTACGTAGTTATTGATAAAGATATTCGGTACGTTATATCGAATTTATCATTTTAAATTGCTCGAAATAAAAAGTTAAAAATTAACTATTATTTTCTATTTTCTTTTTTTTTTCTCGCGTGTTATAACGTCGTCCTTATCTTCGACGTTTTCTTTTTCCTCCTTTAAAACTGTGAAACGAAATACGAATGAATGAGCTTGTTTCGAGCGATACTTATTGTTTCATTCGATTAAAGCGGAATGCGTCTTAATAATTTCGACTAAACTTAACGAATTGATCACCGATAAATAGAAGAATGGAGAATTTATTAGTGAGATAGATAGGAGGATAGTTGGAAGGAATTTCTCGTTCGTTCGAGCGTAGTTTACGACGTTGTTTCGTCTATTATTCGACAAACGCGAATCGGGCCGCGCGTTCCGGCGTTCACGGTATCGGGAAAGCGTTTTATCAAAATAACACGAATATTCTGCGAACCGTTGAATTCTTTTACGAAAAATATGTATCCGAGTTTCAAACAATGTCCCGTAGTTCGATGATAACCTCTGTCGATAAAGCATTTCGTTTAATTCGACGGGACGAACGCGTTCGCTCCTGTGAAAATTGTTTGGACGAAAAAAAAAACAAAAAGAAAGTAAAATTCGATGATATAATACACACACATAAAGAGAGAGAGGAGAGAGAGAGGAGAGAGAGAGAGAGAGAGAGAGAGAGAGAGAGAGAGAGAGAGAGAGAGAGAGAAGGAGACATACATATACACAGGGAGTCCGTCAACAGACGTCGGAGAAAATATCTCACGAATGATTGTAGTTAGAAGAAAGTTTAATAAGAGAAATTTGCATTGCTCCGAGTCAGCTATAAAGTGCATGTAAAAATTTTCTCCTTTACTCGTGACCTTTTCGAGTTATGAAGATCAACATAGGTTCTTTCTTTTTTTTTTTTTTTTAATGGATACCTATCATTTCTTTGCATATTTATAAATAGCCGTAGTAATTAGTAATAAAAAGCATATCTAAGTAAAATATTACTGCTGTGTGTCGTTTACGAGATAATCGGTATATTAAATATTAAAGTAGTTAGTTTTTCCCGTGGTACAATTTGAAAAATAAAAACGTCGGACTACGTAATATTTTGAAGTCGATTAAATCGAACAGTATCGCTTATATTTAACTCGTCAAAATATACGAGAGGAGTGCTCGATTTGTAAATAATATATGTATACAATATTTTTATAGTTATGATGCATGTAATCAATGTAGGTAGAATATAAATCTGTTAGTCGGTCTTTAATTATGCCATAAACGATGTATACTAGAAATTTTTTACTAGATATCATTTTGATTGCAAATGAGCATTATTATATAAATGAGTAACGAGAAATTTATAGGTATTCATTTGAAAAAATTATATTGATTGCATTTTATTATGATGCACTTTGTAGTCGACTCAGAGCCATGCGTATGTCTTTTATTATACTTCCTTTGTAACTTCAACCAGTTGCACGTTATTTTCGGACATCCTGCGTATATATATATATATATAGGGTAGGGTCCATATAGAATGTCGCAGTGTTTTTATCGAATTATTATAGGCAGTGATCGGCATTTTTCCTTTTATGAATCAAAAAAAGAAAAGCAAAAAAAACTATCACAGATTATTGCCGTAAATTAGGATAATGTTTGTTCGCCGTCTAAAAGGTAAATAATTTTCTTTGTTCGTGTCCGTTATCATATAATAATAATCAATTCAAATAGTATGATATATACATACATATCATTATAACGACATATATCTTTCAAATATTATCAAAGAAGAAATAACTTCATAAGAATTTATTTTGCTCATCCTGTAGAATCTATCCAGAAAAACGAGTTACATTCGAATAAAAATTTATTACTTATACATTCTCATTGAGTAACTGAACCGATTATATGAGTCGCATTGAGGATTGATTCATTATGGAATAACGAAAAATTGAATAGACTTTCGCGTACCAGCTGTGGCCTTTGCCATTTGTTATTTTTCACGTGCCGGAAAAATTCTTGGCACGAATCGCATAGATCATATATATATATATATATGGAAAAAAAAAAAATTCTATTGGATAGTCGAACGAATTGTAACGAATGGACCGTACATGTCAGTCTTAAAAAAGCTTTCTTATTGTATGATATAATGATCGTAAAATAAAGATAGAAAAAAAGAGAAGGACGATTTTGAAAACTTACCAACATGAGTGATTGGTTGGGTTGCCATTTGGCGTAACAATTCATCCACGTAGGAGGAATCTTTTGGATACAATTCCGTCCTGGATATCTGTAGATGAAATTTTTCGAGAGTCGTGGCATTTTTTCTGCAAGATACAAAAATTATAAGTTAAATTAAATCGAGTCCGTTTCGATAAAAAAAAAAAAAGAAAACAAAAAATTGTTCCTCTTTAGAACATATAATAATTATTTTGGTATAAAGGATGAACATTGGTCTAAGTCAAAGGTATCGTCGTCGACGGAAAATAATGAATTGTATCTAATCGTCGTTTGCAATCAATATCGAATCATTTGCGTTAAAGATTTTTTTTCCTTCTTTTACGAATACAAATAACATTTCCTTAACGTAAGCTCGAATAAATTATCAATTTAGATCGAAAGAACAAGTTCATAATATAACGTTTATATTAGATTTTGACTTTATTGGAGCGTTACCATAGACAAATATTTGTTATAAGGATCCTACAGGTCCTATCGATAAGACTTTTTTTTATTGAGATGAACAAATGTTTATTACTATTATTAATGTTTTGATACGATTGAAACGACAGTACTCAAATTTCTATTGTACATATCGGATTCGTTTGGATTTGAATATTCCGTAAAATAATGAAGGTTCCTGGGGACAGAAACTGTCAGGAAAGTTATCCTTGCCTTCTGAAAGCTTCATTAAGCCCGGTTGTCCGTAAAACTCGTGCAGAGCGGCCTACTTCGGAATTAATTAATATCTAATATTTACCGTAATTAAGATTAATTTTAGCTCTCCAGAGAAATTAGTATGGTGATTTTATAACACTCCAAGCGATTTTATGCTTAACTTTTAGTATAAGTCGTTTCAAGGGAAGCATTGAATTTATCGTTTCTGTTATTCAACGTTCTGACGATAATGATACGATAAATTTATTTGATTTTATAAATTGGTTTAAGCATATTTGGATTGGCTTTGCAATAATCATCGCGAAATTTAATTTGTCGATGAAAACGGAATTTTTTAATTTTGTTTTCAATCGAAATATCGAATTATCGTTCGCAATCGAATTGTGTTATATATATATATATATATATATATATATATATATATATATATATAATGATATTCAAACTGATACCGACTAAATTTCGAAAAAAATTTATTGATTTATTTTTCAAACGAGTTAATCGATAAAAAAATGCTTTTCGTATTTCGCTTAAGTGAATTATATATATATATATATATATATACAGCGATGTAGTATGACTTATTGTTTTTGCTTGAACTATTACGTTCTACGTTTTTTTTTCTATATCTAAAAAGACGCTGTAGATAAATTTTTACGTGAATCGTTCTTGAAACATGTTATCGATTCTTATGAATTTTTATAATCGCGTGCACATAGTACGCGTACATTTCATTTATATTTATATATTAATTACTTTAATATGTATATACGTCTGACTATGTGAATTGTTTTTAACGCATATAAAATTATTTTTATCTGTTTGAAATTCCTAATTGGGTAATTAAAGCGCGCTAACTATACACAATATTTATTACCCAATCAAAAATTTTCTTTCCTCTCGCCTTAATTTCTCGACGATTCAACGTAATGTCAATAAGTGATAAAAGCGAAGGAGAAAAAAAAATGATGAAATCACGATGACGCTAAAATATAAAGATAACGGCGAAATTCGAAACAACAATCATCGGTGGTATCATTGTGTTCACTCAAAGTTCGAGTGAACGATCCCAAACAATAAAAAAAGAAAGGGCTCGATCTGACAATTTACTGACGTCACGATCGACGCTCGACCCGGCTTATCTTCCTTTCGACGGAATGGTCAATTTATCAAGAACGATCCGAGCTCATCGATATTACGGATCGCACCTTCGCGACGTAAGATAAGACGATATGAACAACCTTCTTTTTTTAGAGTAACCCAGAGAGTAGTTCCATTTTTAGTAGTCTTGGATCTTCTTTTTGCTCCGAGTGAGTATATAAATTACGTGTACCTTGCCGAAAAGTAAGCTCGAGGACGTAAAGCTGGATGAAGAGAAGAGCTCTGACCGTGATACTCGTACAGAAAGAAGGACGACGAACTTGGAAACAAATTCGTTAAGGGGCTTGCACTCGATGTAGAATTCCGAATGTATTAAAACGAAAGAAATACAAGATGAAGAAAGGCAAAGGAGAATTACTTAATAGAAAGATATTAGTTTTATAATAAAAATTTTTATGTAATATATATATATATATATATATATATATATATATATATAGCTAGGATATTATTACATATATGTATATTGTCCAATATATAGATATATATAATAGATACAAATATAGACGTAATTTGAATAACATGTTATTTAATAGACATAGCTGTGCATGTATAAGACACACACGCGCGCTCACACACACACACACACACACACACACACACACACACACACACACACAACGAATAAACGTCGTGGTGTCCTTTGACGTCGTGACCAAAGACGCACGCGCACGTACACACAAATATACTGAAACATAGATGAGAGGGCAAAGAGTAGCGGCTTGGTATGGTCGTTCGTAATAGGAAGGTCCGTTGGTGGACGACGTTTCATGACAGCGTTTCATGACGGCGTTTCATGCATTTTAAAGGGGCCACTAGGATCGACGGAGATAGAACGGAAGGTTTACAGGGGTGCTGTAGTTGCGTCGACGAATAGCGACGCTTTTTTTTTTCGCACGCGCTCGCTTGAAAACGCGTCTGGGTTGCACCCTTGGGCGTTGTGGAGGCTCGCTTCAAAAATTTTTCTCGATTATTCAACGACGCTCGATCGCGAGTGACACGCCCCATCTTTTCTTTTTCTCTCTTCCCTTCTTTCTTATCAAATTACTTTTATGTTTTTATTCATGACTTTTACTTTGAATTAATCGTTTTTTTTTCTTTCTTTCCTCTTTATATATATATATATATATATATATATATATATATATATATATATATATATATATATCAAGGAAGCTATTATTACATTGGGCATTTATTTTAAGAATCTGTACGTTTTATCTTAATTAAGTCATTTCTTTCAAGTCGAACGATTCTTTTTTTCTTCCTTCTCTCTCATTTTTTATTACTATTATATTTACTGGTTATTGAAAGATCAGACGAAGAGCTCCGAATTTATACGTGGATTAATACGCTAAAGACGAAAATAAGTTCTTTTCCCTTTTTCTTTTTTTTTTTTTTTGTAGAAGTTCGAAATAACACAAAAATGAGAATTCTTGAACTTTTATATCAAGAGCTATTGAAGAATAATGCATTTATATATTTTTTAATCCGACCAAAATATCGTATTATAATTTATATCTGCCAGGTAAAAAAAGGTTTACTATCTCCCCCTCCCACTCTCTCTCTCTCTCTCTCCTCTCTCTCTCTCTCTCTCTCTCTCTCTCTCTCTCTCTCCATTTCTCTTTTCACGAAAATATTTTTCTCCCTTCCGTCCGTTGCTTGAGTATCAAATCGCGCGGGACAACGAGCTGCTCGCTGTATTCTTCACGAAATAAAGCCTTCGAACTCGTTCTATCCGATGAGAAGACAAAACTGAAGTGAATTTGAAAGAGAAATGTGTTTCGGATAAATAAAATTCAAACCTTGTATCACGTTTGCGAGCTTGTAGCTTGGATTACGTGCTGTCTCGAAAATCAAATAGAAAACATCTAAACTGACATTTAATATAAATATAATAAATAGATTGTTATATAGAGATTTTATGTTCCACTATACAGCATTATGGATAACGAAAGTATTAAATTTTATGAGGATACTAGGCTGAGAAAAAGAAAAAAAAAAGAAGAAAAAGAAAAAACTAATTTAATTTTTCTGATCGATCATCGATTAATCATATTACATTTAACTTTTGCTCGTTAACTCGATACATTTTTAAAATTAATAAAGTATAAATTTTTGTTTGCATTAATTAAATGAAACATTTCGCATATAAACATTAATCCCCATATATTTTCGCCATATGTATATAAAAAATTGTTTTTGTCGAAGTTCGTAGTTTTGTAGTTTATAGGAAACAATGAAAAGCACTCAGAGAGGGATAATTATTAAAGTGCAAAACTCGTACGCGGAGAAACGAAACGAGATAGCGTCGTCCGAGATAACGGATGCGGTCGTTTCGTTGTCCGTATCACGTACCGAGGCAATAACGAAAGATATATGACCCATGCATTCTCATTAAATTACGAATCAATCGCACGTGCGAGCGTTCGAACGTAAACGTTAAAATAGCTATCAAACTTACGTAGGTACACACGTTCAACGTCGTACGAGTGTTGGATAGTGTTGGGGCACTGATTACGAACCGGAGCGGGTGAGGGGAGGGAGGGGAACGAAAAAAGAGGGAAAAAAAGAAAAAGAGAGAGAGAAAAAAAAGAAAAAGAACACACGAGACAGTTGTTATCGATCGTTCGATAACCACTTTTTTTTTCGATAATATATTTTTTTCTTTTTCTTTTTCTTTTTCTTTTTCCTTTCTTTCTTTCTCTCGCGATGGAAAAGCGCTACGGAATTTAATGATTTATAGTAGAATAATGTAAGGTGTCTCAAAGTGCCTAAGCTCGTTATTTAAAATTCATCTCGCGTTTACCACCACGAAGAGGGCCCTCGAACCGATTCGCGATACTTTTCGATATCGAGAGCAACGTGATTCTCATAAAATTTCAAAAAACTAAATCATTAAACACCTTTCGCATGCCGTACGAGAAGAAACGTTCTCTTTTATTTTTTATTTATTTTTTTTTTAACTTCGATCTTTTTTCTTTGTTTTTCTCCTCTCTCCCCTCACCCCTCGCCCTCTCTCTCTCTCTCTCTCTCTTCCTCTCAAGTGTCGTAATCTTCCCTCTCGTGCCCGATTTATAAAAATATGCGGTCGAATCGTCCGTCGGTCGTAGGGTTAGCCGTGATCGTGATCGACAGGTAAAAGGAGAACGAAGCCAATCGTGTCGCCCGTATAAATAATTAACGCGAAGACCTGCAGGATTGATGATGAAGTTAAATATATTTACATTTCGCGATGAAGTAAATTTAAAAATTAAGATTAGATACGATTCACGGATTCGTTAGTTATAACTGTCGCAGCTAAAGGCCGGTTTGCAATTAGTAAAACTTTTCTAAAATTGATTCTCTCTGATCTGTACGAATATTTACTGTACGAATAATATATATGTGTGTTAGATAAAACGTTGAAATAACGATTTTAGAATGTATTACAGACCGTGATTGAGACTATTAAGAATGAAAAAAAAAGAAAAAAATAAAAATATATCAAATTACGAAAGCGTTTCAAACGTATCAATAACGAAATGCAATTATCCAACATCGTTTTATTCTTTAGTATGAAATTATAAGTATTTTTATCTTTTCTATCTTCAAGAATCATTATATTCATCGTATAAAGCTGATGTTCTATTGATGAGATAAGTATAATATAGAAAGACGAAATTGTAGAGGATAATTAAGTGGGGAGAGGTAGGCGGGGTGGGAGGGAGAAAAAAAGAAAG
Organism: Dolichovespula sylvestris; assembly: GCA_918808275.2. NCBI lineage: Eukaryota > Metazoa > Arthropoda > Insecta > Hymenoptera > Vespidae > Dolichovespula > Dolichovespula sylvestris. The sequence goes on from OU964969.1 coordinate 3,921,701, forward strand.
AAAGAATGTAGACGGATAGAAAGATAAATAGAAAACGAGGAAGGGTATCTTACTCGCGTCTGTTGTTTAATCGCAATTGCATTTCGAGTAAACATCCATGGTCGACAATTCGTTGAAAGTAAAAAAAAAAAAGAAAAGAAAGAACAAATATAGCTGAATTTCTTTTTCTTTCGTCAACATTATCCAACTAGTACAAATCGTTTACCGAGAGTTCGGTTAATCCTTTACGATATAAAATATATCAAGGATACATTCTTTGAGAAACATTCTCACAATATCAATAACGTGTATTATTATATCGTAACGTAATATATCATAGGATTCTTCAGGTATTATTAAAGATATTCACGAGCGGGAGATTTCACTTTTCGAGAAATCGATTAATCATTATATCTTCGGAGATTCGATGGGATGCGGACACGTTCTGTTCGGTAGGGATGTAACTCGAGAGCATTCAGGTTCACCGATCGCGAATCTTGCAGCTTTTATTGAAAATATCATCTCTCACGGCACCGCCGAGATCAATAATCATTAATAATTGGGTCGGACAGCGCGTATTGGTTGCGAATATGAACTCGCGTTCGCGCGCGTGTGCTTTTCAAATCGACTACCGTCAAGAATGACTTCGATCCGAGCAAGCGTTTCCATCCAGTGGTATTACGAATTAAAGCCTCGTCTAGACGAGTAGGATCGCCCAGGGGATAATTGGAAACTGAATATACCAGGAAATAGATATCCCCTTGATATTCGCCTACATTCATAACTATGAGATGTGTCGCGATACGCGTGATCGGTTAAACGCAAATTAAATACGTTCGACGATATTACAGTTATATTTAGACCCGTTATATCTATCGTATGTATTGCTTTTCTTTCTGCCAAATTCGTTGGTTATTGCCGCACGCGTGAGACACGTTCAATCGATTGCCGAAGATGAACATCGTAGTAAAAAAGAAGTTAAATCACGTCGAAAGAGAAACGAGAAGTTATACTTTCGTTTTCTTCGTTCGTTTTAAAAATACCAATCTCGTTTAGAATTGCCAGGAATGATTTTGTATTTGAAATTAATTATCGAGTTAACCGGAACTATTATTACCGATCGTTATAATTATATTATAATTAACCAAATGCTGAATAATTATGATTGTTTTATTGCTTAACCTCAAATATTGTAATATCTTCAGCGTTCAACGTCGTTATTACAATTTCGTTATAACTGTTATTATTAAATGTCGACCGTGTTCGTTTCTAATTCAAAGAGATAATTGAAAATGATCTATAATAAACAAGAGGTGAAACAGTCGATACGTATAATCATTAATTCGATACTTTTTCTTTCTTTTTTTTTTTTTTTTTTTTTTTTTAGACAAACTCTTTTCGACAAAATATTCGTAATCGAGCATTCGGATAAGAAAAAAAAAAAAAGAAAAGGCGAAAGTTTTAGATCGAGAAATTGATTAATTTTTGGAAAGTTTTGTTGGGGGAAAAAAAAAAGGAAAAATTATTTTCATTCGCGAACGTTACTCAATTATGCTTTCATTCGCAAAATTGAGCCTTTTTGCATTGCTATGCGAGAGAAAGAGAGAGAGAGAGAGAGAGAGAGAGAGAGAGAGAGAGAGAGAGAGAGAGAGAGAGAGAGAGAGAGAGAGAGAGAGAGAATATAAAAGTCATTTATTCGGAGTACAGTTTTGGCAAATCGGATACGTTCTCGTATCGCGATTAATTTCGAATGTAATCCAGCAGTTTAGCTGGTTGAGTGCACATTCTTAATCCTTGAGGGTAGACGCGCCTACGTGCATATTAAACGTGCATCCTCGTGCACCAGAAGAACGTACACGTGGATTAAGAGAAAGGAGAGACTCGTACTGGCACGTCACTCTGAAACGCCCGCACGAGTCCGGAAGCGTCCTTGCAACGTGTAGTCTACGAAAGATAAGGATGTTTCACAAGCGGAATAATGTCCTCCGATAGAAGCCGCTTATCGTTGACTACAGCGCCACGCCGCTTCGTTCCTATCGTCTTTCAACTTATTCCATCCATTTTATTCGATGAAATAATTTATTCGAACTCTTTATAAAGCTCATCGTTGAATTATCGTAAATTATCGTAAAACATTAGGCATTTATAAATATAACAATCGTTAACAATTATCGTTGTTTCGTAGATCCTTTTTTTTGTTGGTTGGTTGCTTTGTTTCAATATCAACAGCGAAATTTATTTATTTAACCCTTTTTTGAACTCACGTATTTATTTATCTGTATTATTTAAGATTTCTTTTTCTTTTTTTTTTTTTTATTATCACAAGTTAGTTAGAGAGAAAAAGAGGGGAGGAAGGGGAGGGAGCCGAGGGGGCGGAGAATGAGAGTGTGAGTCTGGAATGAGGCGAACGTATATGTGTGTGGTACCGGAAGCCCAGGCGATGGTTAGGGAATAGCGCTCTCTCTCTCTCTCTCTCTCTCTCTCTCTCTATCTCATTTAGACATTTAATCGTTTTAGTTGTTAAGGCGTTTTGTTATGTTGTTATTTTGTTATTTGGTTACTTTTACTTTTATGTTAATTGATTAGTATTTTATGTTATGTTATGTTATGTTAATTTTAAATATTAAATAGTTATTTAGTGGTTAGGTTAATTTATTAGGTTGACTAGTACGTAAGATAATTGTAAGTTAGTTATAAGGTAGCGTTAGTTAGATGTAAGATAATGGTAAAGATAGGCATAGAGTTTGTAAGAGGTTTGGGTACGCTCTTCTGGAAAAGCGCCTTCAAATCCTGAGGGAGAGAATAAAATATCTATCTATCTATCTATACGAGTGACATATTTTTCACATTATTTATTTTTCTTTTTTCACATTGAATAATTTTTTCATAAAATACGATAAATAATTGAATTATAGCAGGTGAAACTGTTGCTCGGTAAATATTATTATCGAAATTTGTTTAATATTTTATAAGTGTCCTGCGGATAATCGTATGACATTTTTCCACATGACAATTGTTGAAAAAATGAAGACGCTTTTGTAGGAACAACTGACCTACCATTGGGATTTCATCTTGGGAGTCTCATTATTATAAGTGAATGTTCTACCACCTGAGTCACCGTGCTCGGTTTTATGTGGATTTACTTAAATATTTGTGTATAGAAGTATAAGTAACCTTCTTATAATAAGAAAATCTGTACCGTATTATACGAGAAAGTAAAATATTATTATTTGTAGAATATAAAAAAAAAATAATAATAATAATAATACGTTCATTCATATAAAAATTTGATATTACATTTGCAATAAGGAAAACGACTCCTGTTTAGAAGATTTTTAATAATTAAAAAAAGTTCGTGACATTAAGAGTAAACTGCAAGAAATAAAAATTGTATTCTATTCTTTTTTCTTTTTTTTTTTTATAACATTTCAATTCAACACAATAAAAATCCAATGAATAAATAATAGGAGTGATGATAACGATATTAAGAATTCTTAAAAAAAAAAAAAAAATGTTACAACAATTTTAAAGTTTATTCCATCGAAATCGTTTGTAACATAATATGTGTGTTCCCGTGATTATAAATCGTGCTGTACGAAAATCACGTTCTTAATGTGCGCGTTATAGGATGATAACAATGCAATATACATACGTCCAGGTCTTTTAAAATGAATTCTGAGAATAACACTGAAGCGAAAATAAATATTATCACTTTACTTCGTATCTATGTGTATTCCTTATCTGTTTCACTTTTTAATTTTTTATCTGATGAATTTCATCTTCGTCACTCCTCCATCATTATCAAAACAATTGTCAATATTGTTTCTACTTACTTTGCTTTATATATCTCGATTGCCACAAGCTCGAGATTTAATCAGTGTATGCAGACCGAATGTAGTTTTCCTTTTTAAAACTAATTCGGTAGTCTAGATATGCCATTCCCTTTGCTTCCGAATACTTCGTAGATCTATATATTCATCATGAAGTAACGGTCACGATCTTTTGAAATCGTCTATATTCATGAGAAATCGCGAAATTACGAATTCGTTGGATTTCTCGGGAAAGGATGAAAAAGTACGAGCGGTGTTATAAAATCTTATTCCTCTTGAGGCATCGCCCAGCTTTTTCATCGTCTCCAGAGTGCTAACTGATGTCCGTTGGTATTCAAGATTCATAACTCGTCGGATAATTCGAACGCAGCAGCGACCTTGTGTTTTCGCGATCTGGGAATCATCGTTTGATTAGTTCTATAAAATTTTTCTCGAGATTTGCCAAGAATACGCGGGATTATGTAGTTTTTTTTTTGTTTTTTTTTTTCTTCCTGTTACGTTGCAAGGCGAGATCGGTTATCGAATCGCGGTTATCTCTATTTTCGATCTATACCAATTTAAGAAAAGGAAACGGGGAGTCAATTAAAAACGAACTAAGCGATAAGATGTTTTTCGAAGCATACGAGTAAATAACTATGATTCTATTATGAAGGATGCTCGCGATTGAAATCTCAAATCGTAGCGCAAAGAAAAAAAAAATATTACGGATTATGTTATATCCCGTTATATCCGTTTGAAACGTGAAAACAGCTCGTACATCCCCCCCATGGGCTTTGGGTAACACCATAAATACAAGTTAGAGGAAACAATATGCAAAGATTATGACGTATAAATTATGTCGAGACACCTTTCAGATTTATAGGACACCCTGTAGTTATCTTCATTAACTTCTTACCACTTTGAATCTACTTCGTTACTTCCTTCCGAATAAAATACAAGCTTTGGCCCGAACTTCGAAATGTTTTCTGCATCTCTTGCTTACACGTAATGACGTTTCGTAGAAGATTATGATACATAATAAGCTCCTTATATTTTCTAAGAACTGTCTTACGAAAGCAAACAGCATAGTAGATAAGATAATTGTCTTTCCCAAGTGTTTTCTTTTTTTTTTTTGATGATCGACATTTAAATATAGAATAATACGAAATGACGCTTGCGATTGTATAACGAGTTAAGCGTACGTATTATTTATATAATTCGAGAGTTTTGTTTTTTTCTTCATGACAACATTATTCTTACAGATCATTTTTCATTGTAACGAAGAAAAAATATCGAGAGGAAAAGAAAGCGGTTGTGTTTTCAATGTATAAAAATAACTACGAATCTTTGTATTTTCGTTGATCACGTATTCGCCTCGTACATATTTCTATCCGTATGCGCGTAACGCGAATAGTTAAAATGGATTGTTTTTTCTTTCTTTTTTTTTTTTTTTTTTTTTTAAATAAAAATATAGAATTCCAATAATGTGTTCCATGATCGGAAGAGCGTCATTTAATTATATTAACTTAAGATATATCGTTGGGAGACTATTAGACGTATCTGCCATTATTGTTTCTTCCGAAATAATAACATCGGTTAGCCGATAATCGATAATTCCATTTGTAAGTTAAATTTTGATTATTCAGAATCTCAAAAAAAAAAGATTTTATTCTCGGAATCCTCGTTACCTGCGTAATAATCGATTGATACTCGTAAATTTGTCTTCATCGGCACGTCCGTCTAATTCGATAAAACTATATATATATAACAGAATGTATTTCGATCGTATTGGAAGTTGTGTGTGGTATATATATATATATATATATACGTTTGAACAAATAGATTTTGATGATTATTCTTTCAACAACATGGGACCCTTTCTGATGGTAAATCGCGAAAGCAGCTTGGGAAAATCAAAATGGATTAGATCAGACTAAGTCTCTGGAACCGCGGACAAACGAGCTCGGCCTGATTACTCGGTATTATCCGATTAAGCGCGTCTCTTGTCAACCTCTATCTTTATCAAAGTCGAACGGTCCTTCCGTTTCCGTCGAGGAATCAGCCGTCTCCCTTCGTCGTCCTCTTCGAAGGAGGAGGACTCTGCTTAGAAACATGCCAAACTGCAAACCGAATCTTCGGAAGCAGATTGAGTTCGGAAACACACGTGCGACTCGAACTAATCTCGCGCCTCTGTCTCTCTCTCTCTTTCTCTCTCTCTCTCTTCCTCTTTCTCTCTGTCGCATGCGTCTCTTGCTCCCACCCTCTCTTCGCTCTCCAACTCTATCAGGACGTGAATTTAAGCTTCGTTCGCATGTATAACGTAACGTGACTGAACGGATCGAGGACGAAGCGATGTCCAATGAATTTCTGAATATTATATGGGTTCCTAGATGAGAGAGAGAGAGAGAGAGAGAGAGAGAGAGAGAGAGAGAGAGAGAGAGAGAGAGAAGCTTTCGTCTTTAGATGAGCGTTTCGATTTAGAATGAAATTCGTAAAATAAATTCCTTCCTTTTTATATCTTTTTGTAATCCGACGAGTCCAATGAAATATCTATCTAGAATAAGAGAGTATGAACGAGAAAAGAGAATGGAAAATGCGAGTTTGAAATTTGTATCGGCCCTTGAGATTCAAAAGGGGATACTATCTCGGCGAAACTAAAAGCGAAGTAAAGAGCAAAGATTCGAAGTAGTAATTATTATTAACCAATGGCGTACGAGGAGAAGGTAGTCGTGTTCTCCTCGAAGGGGTAAAAGAGAAAGGTGTTCGCGTTGTTAGGTGGAAGGAAAATCCATGGGAGTATAAAACACAAGGACGACCCTAATGGCGGGCCACTTGCCACTGAATTTTTTAACAGGGCTTATCCGACGTAGGAGAATCTAGTGGTTTAGAAAGGAGAGAAGAAAAATAATAAAACCCTCCTCCTGGTACTAAATCTTTCAATGTTATTAAACGATATAAAAGGCAGTGATCTGATATATTCATGATATAAAAGGTTAATCCAGAAATATTTAAAAAATGGTTACTTATACGATCCTTGGGTTTTCGCCTTGTAACAATATCACTCTTTGCAATTTACGTTAAATGGAGATAAACGTGATAAATTATTACCGGGCCAAGTGGAACGATTAATTGTATGTCGTGAATCGTTTACGCGATTTCATAAAATTTTCTTCGTGTAATTCCGTTTTCATTGTCTATTCGAAGTAACACTTTTTTGATTCAATTTTGTACGATAAATCTGACGTGATATTTCGAGACGGTACGTGTCATTCCTTTTTTTTTTTTTTTTTTTTAGTTACAATCACTAAGAGCGCTTGCACAATTTGTAAGTTTGCGTGTCCGTGACAGGAAAAATATTATCCATTCTTTTTTATTTTACTTTTTTTTTTTTTACATCTCAATGCTTTTATTTTTCTTTGTTCGAAAAGAAGAAAATACATTACTTACGAATCTATATTGAAATGAGAAGCATGAACTTGTCTAGGAATATACATATGTATGTACGTATGTGGTGGGTATAGAGGGCGAGTTAACTAAAATTGGAAGGGTGAATATATTTTGGTTACTTTTGGCGATGCGAAAATGTTCTTAAGAAAAATATTTTTGATTTAATGCGAGTGATATTTGTAGTTGTGGTAAAATTATGCTTGAAACCTTTGACTTAACAACCGATGACGAGTGTTTTCAATTAAACGTTTTATTTTAAACAGACTTTGATTTTTCACTTATGCAACAAATTTCAAAGCAGATCACAAGGCGTATCTGAAGCGTCCTGATTTTCACTTATTGGTGAACAAAAATATCATCCTCCAGGATTATCCGTATAACGGACCTACTTACGATATTACTTGTGATGCATCTGAATTTGTTCCCGATCCGGTATCGTAATAGCGTTCGTGAATTTTTTAACTCGAAAATTTGTCGAACCTCTAACTATTTAATAACTCATAACTATATTTAGAAGGATGAAACAAGGCGAAGAGGTAAGCGTGGCATATCTAGATCTTATTTACGACAATACTTCATAAATGTTTAACACGATGATAATATTATTTATAAAAATCAATTTTTCAAATGAAATCCGATGAACGAGGAACGATAAATTACAAATACAAAATTTAGCAACGGGATAGTAAATATCCTACATCTATCGCTTCCCTTCTAAATAATATTATTATCAGATTATTATTGCAATGAATTGTTTTAATCAACCAACACAAAAAGAAATTAAATAAAAAGAAAAGGATAATGCACTTAACGTTAATCGGATATGAGAAGAGCGTCGAACGTCTATCTAGAAATCGCACGTTCCGTTTATCTTACGGAGTACGTATTGGCTTTTGTATCAGCTGTTCTATAAAAATTGATGATCATATCATTGATCTGATGCCTCATTGTCAGCTCTCGGTTTTTCAATACATGCAGGCCAACAGCGTGTTAGGAGTACAATGTACTTACTTAGTTTACCCATACCTAAACATATATACACCGGATACATACGATGAATCGAGAAATGGTACACATGGTTCTTCTGACGCGTTTTTAGTTCATTTTTTTCCGTGCTCGTCGTTGTCCGAAGTCTGACACGTCCTCGGACGAACATATTGGACCAACAAGTCTTAATATATTTATTGGTATGCAATGTACACGAGATGGTGTGCACTCTGCTTGCGCGATAGGAATTGTCTTGCTAATGATAATGACGCCATATTTGTTTGGTTGATACCAACATGACGAAAAGAATTTCCATCGTTCGCATTATTACAGACGATTAGCATATTGTTCCTTTTAATGTACACCTTTTGCCAATATATCGATATCGATTGTCTGAAATGTGTTATCTAAGATATTTGTGTGTGTATATACGTCGATCGTAAGTCGTGACTGCGTAGTGTTTATAAACAAAATATTCGTTTATAAACAAAATCGACATCTTGGCTTCTTCCCAAAGGGGTATTATTACATAATATTTTCGTTTTATTATTTTTTTTTTCCTTTTTGAATTTTTTTAGCTTTATTTTAAAAAGAGATATAGGCGTCTTCTCGATTAATTTTTCATTTGATCAGCTGTGATCGATCGTACCTCGTATCGCATTTAATTTGTATTATTACTTTTATACTAATAACGATCTTGCGTTTAAAATATTCCAAGAATTTTACGATCATCGTCATATCCATGATGTAGAAGTAAATCTATCTCTTTTTTTTTGTAGGACATAAAGCGAAGTTTATAGAGTGGAAGAGAGAGAGAGAGAGAGAGAGAGAGAGAGAGAGAGAGAGATCGCATACGACATATAAATACTCATAAGCCTGTGTTTTCACTTGAATTTCTAGAAAATTATATAGATTATTTAGGCGTGTAGACATTCACGGAAACAGTTCATTAGTATTCTTTGAATAACGTATTTTATTATTGAACATTTTAATTCTAATATATATATATATATAGTTTTCAATGCAATAATAGAACGTTTTCCGTGTAATTAATAATTAAAAATAAATAATTATTAAGTAATTAAAAATAATTATCGCGTATTAAGGTCAGTGCATCGCGGAAAAGAATCTAGAAACTAATATACTTAATATGCTTTACTGCAATATAAGATTCAATAAGAAAATTTTTAAATTAAATAACTTAACTTCTTGCGATACTTTATTATAATAAATAAACAAGTTATTTTTCTTTATTGCAAATCATTATTGTAATCGCATAATGTCAACTTCAGCAACTCGGACTTATTACAATGTCGACCTACTTCATTTTCAACATATTTCAATGTCGACCCAGCTCATTTTCAACCTACTAGGGATCAACCCATTTCAATGTCGACTTATAGCGTAGACGAGTGGTTTTTGAGTTATCTTAGAAATTCAAAAATAGTGAGTGAAAAAATGTATGTCCCATCGGTACTCATCGTGTCGTGACAAATCCTCTTGCAGATTTATTTGTTGTTGATACATTTTTTATCTATTTTCCATGCTTAATATTTATTTCTATTAGCTCTCGATAGAAATATCTTATTATATTATGAATTTATAATATTAGATATTATTAGAAATACGCCATTGCACCTGCATATTTATCTTTGTTCTATTTTTCACGATTTTAGCGTAAATTATTATACTTTCCTGTATATTTATTTTAGAGATTTTAAATTATTTCAAATCACTTAGTATTTTATAATTAAAATGAGAATGAATTAAAATTGAATAAGTTGCAATTTAAAATTATTTTATATTGTCATGATTTTTTTCTTTTTTAAACCTTTTCAAAAAAAAAAAAAAAAGTAAAAGTAATCATTAGTCCAAGTAGGCTTAGACAATAAGCTTATTAATTTTAGCTGAGAATATTTGTTTTTTGAAATTCGTATATTAATTTTCCCCGCCTCCTCTTCCCTCCCCATCCCCTCCCCATCAATCACGCTTTCTACATTCTCATACGTACGTATATTCACATACATACCTACTTGCTCGTATAAGTTAGAAACACGGGTTTAGTTTTAAGTTCTTTCCTTCTGGCAATTGTCATTGTGTTAGCGATCGTGCAACGATGTACTTTATAAATTGGGACGTATCCTTAATTAATTAAGAAATTAAATGAGCCGTGTATACCTAAAGTTAGGAACGATGGAAGTGTCTCCTCTGGTATATTTACTTAGAATAATCTTTTTCATTCTTCCATACGTTGGAATTGTTGAACGTGTATGTTACAATTAATGTTTTATAAATCTTTTTGAAGTACAAGGGATTTGATGGGCAAATAACATACTTTTTCTGTGTGAACGTGTTTTAATTTTAAACAGGTAGAATCAGATAAGACGCGGAGTGTGATTTGATATTGCCAATTAAAAGTGAAAAGTAAAAGTACTATATTAGGATTTAACAGAGTATACTGAAGTGACATAGAAATCTTTTGCGACGTCTATCTATTTAATTTAACACGTTGAATATTTGTTTTCGTACTTTCGTAATCTCTCAGATATACTGTTTATTCGTATATGTATAATAAAGTAAAATTAGTGAAATTGAAAAGTAAATTTAGTAATTTAAAGGAATATAACAACGATAAGATGTATCGTAGATTTTCTAGTATAGTCTGATATTTTCCTAATCACTGAAGTGTGAACAGTATCTGATAGTTTAATCGATTAAAGTTAATATCTGCTCCAACATTTGAGTAAATGTTTCTGTATATGCACAACGATTGGATAATTCGTTTGTTCCATTGATGATTAATATAGCTTCATAAATACATGTAATAGTCTTTTATTTTTAATTTTTTTTTCTTTCTTATTAATCTGTCAATTGAAGAAAACGAATTTAATAAGTCAATGAAGATTTGATATCTTTCGTAAGAAAAAGAGAAATATGAATAATTTGTTTCTCATTTCTAATTAGGAAAAAACCAATTGTTCATTTTATTTTTAAACGAAATAAATTTAATCCGCGTTCATTGATCGATGAAATTTCTTCGCTTAACAAGTTAATAAGACAAAAATACAAAAAAAGAAAAAATATTTAAAGACACGACGCAGTTAAGGATATCGGATATATAACATTGAATTATCGGTTCGAACCATCTTATATATTGTTACTTAAAAAAAATTTAAGTATCTTATTCTCTGACGCATACATTTTTCAATTTAATTAACAGTTATTAATATTATTAATAAGAAATCTTTTTCTCTTTTGCCTTTACAATTTTTAACTTGGACTGTCATTTTTAATTTCTATTTAAATTACACGGTCACCAAAGTAATCCACAGTAATTCATATAAGTATATAGGTGTGTATATATATATATATATTTTATTATTATATATAAATATTAGTATATTTTATTTTTATTAGTGTAATATATAAGATTTTTTGATTGTTTAAACTTAATGTTATAACGCAGATTTATAATTAATGCCTACTAAGTACAGTTAATTATAACTTATAATGAAATTTATTCATGGATCAACCCAAATTTACTAATGCAATATATACACACACATATATATATATATATATATATATTAATTTGATAGTAAATATTATATAACATAGTACATATTATAGAATACCTACATATACATGGTAATATATATATATATAATTTGTATAAACCCGGTACGTACAAATGATATTTAAAAATTATGGAAATTAATTATGTCCAGATCATTACGTTATTAAATAAAGAAATCATACTTTCTTTCGTGGATAAGTCATAGTAAAGTCATGATTAATGTACCCTCAATCGACTTCGATCTGATCGAAGGAAGTTCTATGACTAATTAGTATGTAATCTTAGTATGTGGATCGTGTAGTAAGTTTCATGTAGTGAGAGCATAACTATGTTCTTCAAATATTTGTGTTCTAATCGTATCTGCATATATAAATTACATATAGTTTGTTATATTTGGACAAATAAATACGATTCTACAACGTTATGAAATGATTTATTACAAAAGCGTATTACAAAGAGGAATATAAAAGGAACATTCGAATAATTTCGAATGACACAATTTTTACTTTTATGATACTTTTGCTAATATTAACGACATTTAGTTTTTCGATTAGTAAATATCATGGTTTTCGTTGTCGAGTACATTTAGACGCGATAATGTCTGAGATGTTAATAAGAAAGGGCTATATAATAATCGGTGGCTTCCGTGCGTTTACATTTTCCTGTCGCTTCAAAATTATTTTTTTTTACCATCATTATTCTCCAAAGCACATTAAAAGAGAGAGAGTGAGAGTGAGAGAGAGAGAGAGAGAGAGAGAGAGAGAGAGAGAGAGAGAGAGAGAGAGAGAGAATATGTAAACGTTCGAAAACAAAAGTCTTATTGGAATAAAATTTTTAAGTCTCTCGGTATTTCAAATCTTTATTTAAAGAGTATACGCCAACAATCGAACCGTCCTGAAACATTTCGAGTTTTCTCTCTCTCTCTCTCTCTCTCTCTCTCTCTCTCTCTATTTCTATATCTCTCTTTCTCTCTCTCTCTTCTAATCCATTTTTGTCGCGTATTCTCGATCTGAGTTTTCTTATAGGTCTGAAGTGAATTTTATTGAACGTAGGCGAAATCGTTTACCCATCTCGATCTGTACATCGTATTTTCCAGTTTCAAGTTTCTATGATTTCGCGTGGAAACGGAGACTTCCAGATGATTTGGAATTTATGGAAGCGACCTGCGGTTTACTCTGAAGCGGTAGAGACCGAGCGAGTGAGCGAGTGAGCGAGAGAGAGAGAGAGAAAGAGAGAGAGAGAGAGAGAGAGAGAGAGAGAGAGAGAGAGAGAGAGAGAGAGAGAGAGAGAGAGAGAGAGACATTCGTGTGCAGAGCGGTATGTACAATTTCAGAGAATGCAAACGCAAACTGATGTGAGCTTGGGAGAGAGATAGACAGATAGAGTGCGAGAGAGAGATAGAGAGAGAGCGAGAGAGAGAGAGAGAGAGAGAGAGGCTGCATCTATGCGCATCTATGTGCATCGAACGAAGTATAGCTTGACATCGGGCGGATTGACAAACAAACCGTAGATTCTCGGCGTAGATGAAGGCTCGGACTACATCAGCCACGTACAGGAATTTGCACGCCGTCATTACGATTCGCGTATTGCCTGGCCTCTCTCGAACGTGTACGTGTGTGTCTGTACGCTTATAAGAGAGACAGAGACAGAGAGAGAGAGAGAGAGGGAGAGAGGGAGAGAGGGAGAAAGAGATAGGTGACAGAATTTAACCATCCTGCTCGCACTCGCACTGAATTATTGTGTTCCGTTGTCGTAGGGACCTCCACTAAAACAAACACCGGCAATATTTGCGCGAGAGAATTGCCGATGTCTCGTAGGAGAACGCAAGAGTCAACCACCAACGGCATCGCTACGGAACACAGAGGGTAACCTCGCCAAAGCGACGCTTCCGTAATTCACCGCGCGAAGTTATTTAAAGCCCGCGCATTTTATGTTTAAGCGGGCCTAGAAGATATTTTCCCAAGACACTTTCCTCGCGAAAATGTTTTCCTCTTTATCGTCCTCGCGGCGTAACAGTTACAAACTCTACCAAGCGGTTCTTCTATCCACGGGAAGCGACCTTTTACGTCGGCACCATCCACTTTTGCATCGAATTCTTTTCTTTCTCCCTCTCTCCCCCTCCCTCAGCCCTCCTCTCTCTCTCTCTCTCTCTCTCCCTCTTTCTCCTTTTAGACACGACTCCAGAGACTTTCTCGTGTTCTCGATATATCGACAAATATAACGGATAATTATTTCTGAAACTATACTTGAAGTATTCATAAACTTTTTGAAATTCTTATTTTTCGTATCAAAATTTCAATTTGTGCGTGTGCGTGTGCGTGCATCTCTCTCTCTCTCTCTCTCTCTCTCTCTCTTTCTCTCTCTCTCTTTGTCTCTGTCTGTCTGTGTGTGCGTTCGAGCGAGCGTGTGCCCACTTTATCGTTCAAATGATTGGATCGATTGACTTAAAATTGATATAAAAAATGAAGTTACTTTTAACGCGGGGGAATCGACGAGTAATTTCGTTTCAATTCGACTTCCAGTTTCAAAATGGTATTATTTTCAAATGTTAAAATGTTCATAAAAAATTTCACGCACGAAAGGAAAAGAATTTAAACTTTGAAGGAATATTTAAATATAGTATCAGGCGTGGTCATGAATTTTTCTGCAATTTCTTTTGATTTTTTATTTCTTTCCTTCTTTCTTCTTTTTTTTCCTTTTTTTTTTGGTGAAAGCAATCAAAGATGGCGGACGAACGAAAATTCCAATTTACAAATTTGACGAAAGATTTCCCATTTATGGAATATTTTTGGAATGTATTTCTGCGCATACGAATTCATATGCATTTTTCTGAACGCAAGGTAATATTGATTTCACAGTGAAAATGATCGAACAGATTGAACTGAATTTTTATGCCAATTTTTATGCCAAAACAAGTTACACTTTACAAAGATCCACGAGCGGTTTTAATTCAATTTGATTTTCGGCCTTAATATGACAAGCACTTCGAAAGTTAAAAGAATTCATTGAAAAACAAAGAAGAGAAAAAATAAGAAAAAGAACAACAATAACAAAATTACACACGCTTCGAATAGAATTAAATTCAAACAAATATAAATTGTGGTGGAATATTTAAAATAACGTTACGCCATTAAAGTGAACCACGTCGTCGGTCGTACCTATTCCGTGTCCTACGTGGTAGTGCCGGTTTTCTTTTTATACGTTTCTACAATATGTGCGATTTTTAATGATACATAAATAACTACGATGTTCGTTAGAATTTAATTTCATTAGAATTATTAAAAGTGGACTATCATTGTCTTAAACAAAAAAAAAAAAATAAATAAATAAATAAAAAATTCGTTTGTATCGTTCAAACATTCTCCAAGTACGAATAATAAGTTTTAATCGTGAATTATTTACTGAATATATTTTTGTTCCCCAATTTTTCTTTTCTTTTTCTTTTTTTTTTTTTATAATACAAACGTACATTTACGAGAAATATTCATACCGAGTATAACACAATTTCCAAGTGCGAAGAATTAAAATGGTTGTTTTCACGAGTATATTGACTTGCAAAGCAATTTAGCGTTATTTCGCTACGTACGTATGTCTACCGTGGCATGGAATCCATTTGACACGTCGATCAAATATTACATTATTAAACGCACTCTATCAATGGACTCTTTCTCTCTTTCTCTCTCTCCCTCTCTCTCTTTAGTAGTGTCCCGCGAGGCGAGAAAAAAAGTATATTCTGAGAAAAGGGTATCGTCAGTAGTGGCAAGGCGAGAACAGTAAGACGAGAACAAGATGGTGGTATTGCGTGCGAATCGATAATCATGATAACGTTTGTCTCTTTTCTTTCCTTTTTCTCTTGTATATTTTTATGTTACTTTTTCTAAAGTATCGTTTAATAATAATAATACCCAAAATGAAAGATACGAAGTCGAAAACGTATATGGTATATTTCGAAAAATTCTTTCGTAACTATAACATCGTGTCTAACAAACAAGATTAACAAAATTCTTCCTATCTTATGTATGTAATTAAGAACAGTGGTTCTCAATCATAAATTTGATGATAAGGTGATTCTCAACCTCGTTTATTTTTAACGATCGATAATTATTACTATTTTTACGATGTGTGTGTATATATATATATATATATATATATATATATATATATATATGTATGTATGTATGTATGTATGTATGTATATGAGAGTCTTTATCTTTTTCTTTCTCCAAAGTTATAAATATCGTTATATAAACAATAACAAAATTGACGGCATAGTTTAACTCGATATAGTGTTAGCACGAGAAGCTTAATGTTACATCGTCGAATTCGCCATCACATTTCACCGCAATCGCGTTGATCATTCTCATACAACGTTCCAATTACTCCAAAACAATTCGGTAACACCTAAGCCTATATTTACGTCCGTAACGTCACGCGTATGTAACAACGGCGGCGGCAGCGTCGGCGGCGGCGGCGTCACTTGGATGAATAGAATGCACGAAATAATAAATAGAAAAAATTTCATTGGAAGATAATTCGACACATGGGTGACAAATCTTATCGGTAACACGAGTTCGAGTTGATAAAATATTAATCGTTGATAAAACAATATAATCGAGTTCTCCGACGGGGTACGATGAACTTGATTTTTCATTCGATTCGAGGAAAGACATCATAATAAGTATTGTAGATGGTCGAAGTTATCTTTAGACGGAAACCTCGAGTTTTCGAGTTTTCCGCGGAACGCAGGAATTTTGCCAGCCCTCGATAAAACGTTCTCTGGTTGGTCCTCGGTTAAATTCGGTAGATGTTTTGAAAATAATATGTCAAAGATCGTTGCCGAACTGGAAGCTTTCCAAAATGTAACAGTTTTAACGAAGCCTTCCATTGTTTAACGTGCCTGGAAATATACGTTAATTTCGATTCTTCATTTCTTTTTCCAATCCGTTATATCAATCTGTCAACGTTGTCGTTCAAATAGTTTCGATCATGACGTTATTGTCCTACAATGAGAGACCACGTAAAATCCAAAAAGTAACACGTAGGAAAAACAAATAGTATCATTCGGACGAAAGAAAACATTTCATAATGTTTGTTATTATTTTTATAGCTTTGTTGTTGTTGTTGCTGCTGCTTCTGTTGTTGTTATCTTTATTATTATTATTATTACCTAACAATCGAAACTTCGAGAGATGTTTCGAACTAAGCGTTAGACAACGTCGATCATTTCGTTACTCTATCCGTATCATGAGTATGACTTCGATGACTGTGAAGCAATATGATTCACGCATGGTGCCGAATGGAAATTGGATAAGAGGTATACCTAATCGTAAAAGACTACGTAGCGTCATATACGAGATAGAAGGTTGCTTTTGTGTACGTGTATACGCATGACGCGCTTCCCCTTTCAGCATAGTCTAGCTAGATGGTTCGTGGTTTCGTGTCTCTCTGCGTCTAACGCGCAAAAATAAATCGTAGTCAGCGCGATTTATGTAACACCAAGGTTATTTCTATGATTCTCTCACGAGAAAAAGAGAGAAGATGATGAGAGGACACGAAAACTTGAAAACACGCTTTGCTACTACTACGACATTCGAGGCCCCATACAATTCTGTCGATTATTATAGAAAGTTCGGGATCTACTACGGGATTTTTTTATCTTTCGTTATTTCTATTTTTTTCTTCTTTCGTTTTTTTTTTCGTTTACGTTTTTTTTTTTTTTTTTTTTAAATCTAACGAGAAACCGGTCGAACCTGAACCAAAGAACTTCCTGTAACGTGAAAGCGATTGGATTGATACTTATGCATAAACCAGCTTTGTCACGGAAAGTTGATCGACTTTAAACTCAACAAAGATATATATTTGCGTGTATGATATTTCATGAAAATTTCAATATTTTTGATATATATGTGTATATATATATATATATATATATATATATATATATATATATATATGTAAACACACACACACACACACACACACACACACGTACATCTATAATAAATATTACCATTTTTTTATGCATTCATATTTAGGCACAATCATAGGAAGTTCCTTATGTAATCACCATCGCGAAAATACCCTGGTATAACTTTTGATAGGAAAGACTTCCATTTGAAGTTTTAGACGAAAACTTATCAACAAACTGGCTATGCCAAACACAATAAAATTTTACACAAAGTTTGTCCTACCAATGCGAAAACTTGACTTTAATATTTTAGATCGATCGTACGAATTTTTTTACGATTGGCCTCGTTAATTGTGTAAGCTATTACGTTGAAAATTAATGAAATCTCTTCAAATCTGTTTCATTAAAATTTTACGATAAATTTTTTGCAAGACGTTGAAATATTTGTCATTAAAATTTCGAACGTAAATTGATCGATTTTTTTTAAATTTATAATTATATATATATATATATATATATATATATATATATATAATTACAAACCTTTTTAATGTTAAAATGAAACACAATGGCGATCGTATCTGACGCATTAAAGCATAACGAGAAAAACGTACGTGCGAGTATATTATGTAGTGCTAATAACGAGAGCACAATGTCAGTGCGTGAAAATCATTCACGATGGCACGACAATATCGATAATATTTATTGCGAGAAAATGAAGCTTTAATTTTGAACATCAAAATCATAAAACGTTTATAAATATATTATAACCTCCCCGACAAATAACAAATAAAATCTATTTCGTTTGTTCATTGTTAGAAAGGAGCGAAAAATAAAAATGCAAATAAAAAAAGAAGTAAACAACTTTTCTCAAAGAAATCGTTGAATATATATTCGAAGATTTTTAAGAACGAGTAAAAAAAGGAAAAAAGAGTATTTCGATTTGCCTTTTCACGAAGAATAAATGAGCCGTTTAAGTTCAATCTAATGAGACATTTTCCTGTCGATCTCGAAAAGATGTGCCTTTCTCTTGGACTCTCGCTCATTACTGGAGCTCGATCGTTCTATTAATTAGCCGATTAATTATTCCTTATTGCTCGAGAGCAAATTACGCGATACAAACAAGCATACTCGCATAATCTTTGCTCTACTTAACGGCGAAGCAACGACACGTTGCGAGCGTCGTGATAACTTTAACGACGCCTCCTCCTCCTTCTCTTACTCCTCCTACCCCCACCTTCCCTCCCCTCATTCCCTCCTTTCCCTTCACTCCCTCCTCCCTTTACTCCTCCTGCTTCTTCTTCTTAACTCTAGAAAGACTTTGGTGAATAGCGAATAAGGTCGCAAGCGAGTTTCCACGAGCACGAAGAAACTTTCCCAACGTTCGTGTAAATCAATTTCGAAATAACCGTACGACGCGCGAAAGAGCTCGCGTTTACCTCTCATTTTTTTCTCCTTTATACGATTGTCGTCCCCGATGATAAAGTTTGCGTTTAAGTTGGCCATTATATATACGTTTATATATATATATATATATATATATATATATATATATATATATATTTTATTTTTGCTCGAAAATATATTTTTTCTTCGACATTTTTGTCTTTTTCGTCCCCCTCCATTCCCCCGAAACCACTCGACTCTCATCATCCATATATCCATACACCCACGCGTCACGTTATTTCCATTTCGTTTTGTATTATTAGAGGAAGAGAGAAAGAGAGAGAGAGAGAGAGAGAGAGAGAGAGAGAGAACATAGATAAAGATAGAGAAATCGATTCGCGATTCTTTTTTTTAGAAAATAAATTCGTAAAAGAATAGAATCGAATATGAATTTATGTGATCATAAGGGTAAAAAAAATGTGTATCTAATAAAGTCATGAAATATTTGAGTGTCGTCGTTGATCAAGGACAGATAAGACCGATCGATATCATTCGATTCTTTTATGCGTATGCATATAACAATATCGAGGATCGAAATTCGAACTGATCGCAACGAATAATTCGGTTAAACGAGAGAGAGAGAGAGGGAGGGAGGGAGAGAGAGAGAGAGAGAGAGAGAGAGAGAGAGAGAGAGAGAGAGAGAGAGAGAGAGAGAGAGAGAGAGAGAGAGAGAGAGAAAGCTCTCGGGCTATTCGCTTTTGCAAGAAAGGACGTCGACGAAATTCGATTTTGCCATTGTCATGGCTGACATACCAATATTCGATTAATAGCGCTCGATTTTAGCTCATGTCGGAAATTTTACTCCATTAACGTTGCGAATCGAACGATCACACAATTGCGAGTACGATTTTCATCAATTGAACATCGATCCTACTTGAGATTCGTCCGAAAGAAATCCGATTGTATTTCGAGCTAGACGAAAATTTTCGATATCTGCTATGGGATATAGAGAAAATGAATCGAAAATCGTTTTCATCTCGTAAAGCTTCCATCTCTCGAAATAAATTATCAATATTATTATTATTATTGTTATTGTTATTATTATTATTATTATTATTTATTAACATTACTAAAATAATTAAAATAGTAATCGTAACGTCATTCGTAATACGAGTATAATAACGATAAAATTTTGTTTCCCCTGTTATTTATTAACAAAGAAATACCTATAATATTAATAATAAAAATAATAATAATAATAATAATAATAATAATAATAATAATAATAATAATAACAACAACAACAACAACAATAATAATAATTGGATGTCTTATATTATAGTAACAGATACTATTCGATAAATTACGATTAGCTTGGTGGAGAGACAAAAAGAAAGAAAAAACAAAAAAAAAAACACAATTCAAAATAAATCTATCGTCCGGTGGTAGCCAACGTTTTTATCTTTGAGATTGTGCAAATATGCAACGAGTTCTTTCGCGCGTGGATAAGTGTTACGATAATCTTCCAGGAACAATGTGCAATCCTTTTTTTTTGTGGACACATCGTATATTCAATTTTTTTTTTACGGATATCGTTAGTTCTCTTTTTTTTAAGGTTCCTTTGTTAAATCCACTCACATACATGTGTCATCCAACGCTATTTTTCTTATCGTATGTTAATATCCCCTTTCCTCCTCCCCTACTCTCTCTTTCTCCTTATCGTAAGGCCCTGTCTCCCTTCCCACCCACCAATACACGATAGTTTACAATTTACATATGTACATATAATGTATATGTATACGACTGAAGAGAATTTCGAAAGGGAGTTTCTTTTCGAACGATTTCTCGATTACTTGTCGCACGCCTGGCGTGGTGCGACGCTCTCGTCACGGCGAAGAGGCTCTCTCTTTTTTAAAACGTTCTCCACCCTTTGAAGAGAGCTCGTGTCCCGAGTCAATAGGCTGTCCGGACCGAGCCATCGGGCTACGACGTACCGAAAGAGAGACGAATTGGGGCTGGGGACGAAACGGCCTGTTTCAAATATTTGACCAGCGAGTGACCGAAAGAGGTAGAGGGAGTGAGAGAGAAATATATATATATATATATATATATATATATATATATATATATATATATAGAGAGAGAGAGAGAGAGAGAAATAGAGAGAGATATAGATAGAAAGAGAGAAAGAGAGGAAGAGAGAGAGGATAGAGTA
Organism: Dolichovespula sylvestris; assembly: GCA_918808275.2. NCBI lineage: Eukaryota > Metazoa > Arthropoda > Insecta > Hymenoptera > Vespidae > Dolichovespula > Dolichovespula sylvestris. The sequence goes on from OU964969.1 coordinate 3,943,009, forward strand.
GATAGCTATCTTTAAAATTCAGTACTCTCTTCGTCTAACGGGTGTATCAAAGCGTTTCGTTGACGTGCTGCAAATATCATACATATCGTATCTACGATCCGATAGATGGAACGTTAAATTACGTATTAATAATAATACGTTTCGTTCTCCCTTTCATTTATATTATTCATTCGTCATTGATCGAATGTGGGCGGGGGCGGAGGCGAAGGCGGAGGGGGGGGATTGTGGTGTGAATCCGTCTTCGGCAAAAACCATTCACGATACGTTCGTAACTTTTTCTATTTATTATTTTCTATTTATCATTTTATCGTATTATTTGTATCATATTTATTTCGTTCGTTTTTGTATTGCTTTTGAGGTTTAACAAACAAAAAAAAAAAAAAGAAAGGAAAAAAAATCTATCGACTTGAAAACACCTAATATGGCACCATTTCAAGATACGTGATAATTCGTATCGTTATTTGAGATATCGTTATATTAGAGAATAGAAGGGGAGAAATATTAGGTTGGAACGTATGAAAGATTTATTAGGATCAAAGCTATGTTACTGCAATCGAAAGGCAATAACGAATGCGAATGAGATTACAAACGGATTGTATATACATAACTTGTCCATATTGACCACCCTCAGTTACGTTTGTGAAAAAATAAAAGTAACTTCGTAGAAACAATCGTTCGGGATCGTTCGAAGATAAAAAAATATCTATATCGTTTATATTCATTGACGAAGAAACAAAATTAAGTTTGTAAGGGATATACAGGCGACTGGGTAGGATAGGGTTCGGGTGAGGGTGAGGGTGGGGGTGGGGGAAGGGTGGGTTCGTAGGGAGGCTCGAACGTTCGCACGCTGTCGCCTGTTTGAAATTACTCTGGAATCGGATGTGACGAAAAGTGAAAGAAAGCAAGACATCTATGTAGGGGAGAGAGAGAGAGAGAGAGAGAGAGAGAGAGAGAGAGAGAGAGAGAGAGAGAGAGAGAGAGAGAGAGAGAGAGAGAGAAATAAAGAATAGAGCTCGCGATGTGAGACCAACCGTGGAAACAATACCGATCCGCGGATAAGCTACGACCATGAGAAGATCAAAAATAAAAAATAAGAAAAAAAGAAGAAGAAAAAAAAGTAAACGACGCGTTCGTGTAATTTACACGAGACACGTCACATTTTTTTCTTTCTTTATTTCTTTTTTTTATTATTCCTTTTTCTCCCCCCCCCCTCCCCCCCTCCCACCATTCACAAGATTCCTCCATCGAGTTGTTCGTTAAGTGCATCTCCAACGTCTTAAGAACACTCGAAGTCAAAGATAAGCAAGCTATTACCGACGAGTCTTCTGTGTACAGGTGTAAAGTAGAAGAAGAAAAAAAGAAAAGAAAAGAAAAAGAAAAGAACACAGAGGAAAATGAAATATCAACGAGCATCTATTTGCTACGCGTATCGTCAAAATGGCTCTTTGCTTTTATGGTATTTTGATATTTATGATTGTTGGAAAGACAATGGAGAAACTTGTTTCCCGTATTCCTCTTATTGTTATAATTAGTGTCACGTAAAAAAAGAAAAACCAAAACAAAAAAGAAAAGAAAATATGAGTAAGAGATTACGATGGTTCCGAAGAAAATTCAAGAGAAACGAATAAAAAAATAAAGAAGGAAATAAGAAAAAAAATCTTAACCAAAGAAGTACAACTCTCTTGTCTGCTTCTTGATTATTAATCACGTTGACGAACGATGCTTTTAATAAAATTATTATTATTATCATAGTTACGATTATTCTTCTTCCTTCCTTTTCTTCTTCTTATTATTAATATCAGTATTTTCATTGAAGAGGAAAGATAAGACACGTGTCGTTGATATATATATATATATATTATATGTGTGTGTGTGTTTATTTGTGAATGTGTGTATACGCTGTGTATGTACCGACATATACGTAAAATAAAATCAAAAGGGAAGAAAAGAAGAAATAATGATAATAAAGGAACGTGATTCAGAAGGGTATCGGTGAAAGGGCTCGTTGCAGGTTCACAGTACAGATCGATGCAGGAATTCCGGATAAACGGGACAGGATATATATATATATATATATATATATATATATATATATATATATATATATGTATGTATATATATATACACATATGACAGTAATCCGTGTATGGTCGGGAGCGCAACGTAATATGTGTCTCGTGTGTTTGAGCACAAAGTGCGGTTTCGCGAGGACAACACAACACGGGGCTTTAATCCGTAGACGTTCGCCACGAAGGTTCGAGCTGGCGAGAGAGCGAGTGAACGAGGAAGGGAGGATCCTCTCTCTCTCTCTCTCTCTCTCTCTCTCTCTCTCTCTCTCTCTCTCTCTCTCTCTCTCACACACTCACTCACTCGCATGGATTCTCTGCGGTTTATGGTCGTATATCCGAACATATCCGCGCACGCCCGTTGGTCTTCGTACACGAGTCGCTGACGTTTGCCCTGATTAGTCATTCGCATGGACCGGTCGCGTAATTAGGCCGCTTACCGAAAACTCTCTGGCCTTTCCTTTGGAACAATTCCATTTGCACCTCGTTTAATGAAAGAGACAGTGATAAATCATGTAGTTAGATGTTAGGAGTAACTTACTAACCATTTAGTGTATGCCTGATTTATTAATTAAAATAAAACTAAAACTACCAACGACAGGCATTTAATGTCGATCGATATGTCCGACGTTATCTATGATAAATGAATATTGACGGAACGATCGCAATATTGAACGTAGGAGGATCCCATCGTAGGATCGTTATTACCATCGGGATACTTTTGAATCCCCCGTGAAAAAAACAAAATTATATGTGTTAAGATTGAAAAGTTTATGCGATTATATTGCGGACCATGAGGATAGAGATGAATAAGCGCGTGACCGTTTTTCTGGGTTTGTTTCATTTTCTTCTTTTCTCTTTTTTTTTTTCTTGGTACAAAATATCTTAGTTTGGAGATCGTCTTTGTTCGTAGTGTCCGTTCAGAGATGATTCGAAGAAATATCTCGGGTTAAGCGCTGAAACACGATTTTTTATCTTCTTTTTTTTTTTTGAGCACGTTCGTACAGTTCGGTATTATTATTATAATGTTTTTTTTTTGTTTTTGTTGTTGTTGTTGGAAAAGATTTAATAATTAAACATGACACGTATGATTCTATATCAGAAAGAAGAGTTCTATTTTCGTCGCGGCCACTCTCCGCAATTAACGAGCCTCCTCTTCAGGAAAAGCAAAAGGAGCGGAACTGACCGCACCTGTTATTTTACATCAAAGTTAGACGTATTATCATAGATAAAAGTTAAGACGAGGAGATAAAGGCGTCTCGCTTCTCTTCTTCCCTTCAATATACGTATTTCCATCTCTTTCGACTTGCAACACGTCTTGTACGCGTCACGACGCGACCCAATAACCATGACACGATTTCTTTAAACGCTAATCTTCGTCTACTCGTGAACTAATCTTAAGTACGTAAGTACTTAAGTACGTACGTACTTAACGACGGTTCCTTTCGAACGACTTTTTATCTCCGTTACGATAAAATAATAAAAACGACCCAATTCCTTTTCCCGGATATTAAACACGAACGAGTCGATCTCTCTCTCGATCTTTCTCTTTCTCTCTCTCTCCCTCTCCCTCCCCCTCTCTCTTTCTTTCTGTCTGTCTATCTCTCGTTTGGCATGGATCAGTTTTTATTTTCGCGTCTATCTTTCTTTCTTTTTATTTTTTTTTTTAATTATTTTTTTCTTTCTGAAGTCATGGCATAGATAACGCGTTTAGAGGGCACGTACTTGTTTCCGCCGCGATATCTTTCTTCACTTATAACACGACTCTTTCTCTCATTTTAAATTTCATCATCACTTATTCTTTTATAATATATACACACACACACACACACACATATATATATATATATATATATATATAATTATTTTAGTATTTTATAATATTGTTTACAGTAGAAGAAAGATTTAAAATCGTTTTTACAATGCGATAATTTAAAATCATTATTATTAAAAATATGTTTTGTATCGTATAGCGAAATTAATTTCTCGAAATTAATTATGCAAAGTTGAATAGAAGTGATCTTAAATTTCATTAAAAAGAAAATAAATAAATAAAAAAATAAATAAAAAAGGGATTCATTAAGCGAGTAATAATTTCTTATTGATTATATTATGTTATACGATTTATCTTCCATCTATATTGTTATTAGAGATAGGGACGCTCAATGAAGTGTCGGGAGAAAACGGATCGCGATAAAGATGAAATTTATATCAGAAATACGGAGGCGATAACGAGCGCGTCGCGTATCTGTAAATACGCGTAAAGATAAAGGATGTTAATCCTGAATAAGGGGAGAATTCTTGGATCTTGTCCAAAACGTAAGAAGCTAACAAGTTTCGTTCCACGAGTTTCGTATTATTTTAAATTTACAGCAGATGGCGTTACACGTTTTTTTTGTTCTTTACGTATCCCGCGAAATTTAAATTTTTCTATCGCCTCGCGTCAAAATTCTTGTTTGTACATTAAATAAACGGCAAATAGGATACAATAATAATAATAATAATAATAATAAGCAATGGAAAACTACAATTGAAATATTGAGTTCAACAGGAAAATCTAACCTGAATATTAATTAATCCGCACAATCGCAAAATTTTTATATACTCTTTTAAGAATGATCATTTCCAAAGGGGGGGATAATTAAAAGTAATTTAAAAATAAATTAAGAATAATTGAGAGGACAATTAAAAAAATAAAGTAAAATTTTAATAATATGTTTAAACGTTATTTACATATATTCCATTATTATAAAATTGTTTTATGATCGCAACAATGTTAATGCCATTTGAAAGTCGTTTCGAAGGTGATAGGAAGAAGTCGATATTAGAATTGTAATCATTAATTAAAATGCAAATTTATTGATCGGTTTAAAAGGAAAAACAAAAAAAAACTAATAAGGGGAGCCTTGTGCCGCATTCTAAACGAGATTGAAGTTTTCGTCGTGATAAAGAGTTGCACTCTGGGCATAGGCGTGAGAGAAAAATTATAAATGAGTCGGAGTAAACAAGCGGGACGAAGCGAGAAAATGGCTTTTACTCGGGAGAAATGTATCTCTATTTTTCAGACCGAAACACTGATCTCTCCCTGTCTCTCTCTCTCTCTCTCTCTCTCTCTCTCTCTCTCTCTCTCTCTCTCCCCCTCTCCACTTACAAATAATGTTTTTCCTTCTTTGAATTTTTATACGGTTTTGCGAACTATCTTATGGTTGGTGTGTATTTGAAGTTTATTCCGTCGGTTTATTCGTCTACAATTTGTGAACGATGATTTCATTATACATCCGATGCTTAAACTTTCAGGCCTTTAATAATTATCTAAATAAACAAGATAGATGAACAAACAGATGGTCATTTATTATCTAAATATTTCAGCGATAGATAAATAGATGGATAGAATTAATCTGTTCATGATTTAAACGATATTGTATAATAATTAAAAGAATAAAAAAGGATCAACATTATGAGTTATATAATGGGCGAGTATAATGATCAAGTAAATATAGTTCTAATAATAATTCGATAAATAAATGGTCATTTTGTTTTTATCCGTTTTACTATTTCCACATTCTTTTTTGTTCTCAAAGACTATATTGCGTGACTGATCCAGACTCGTCGATTATTCGATCATCCTTCGTGCAGAAAATCGAGAAAAATGGATGGATTTATGACTCTCTCTCTCTCTTTCTCTCTTCCTCTCGTTTTTTCACTCTTCTTTTATTGTCCGTCGAGAAAAGCCATTCGAAAGTTTTTGAAGTCCCCTTTCGAAAGTTCCTTGAAACCAAGCGACGAGTTATGAGAAAGAGCGTTCTGCTTTCGTCAACTTTAACACGATCGAATGGGATACGGTACACCGGGAGTGTGAAAATATCGTCATTTTTTTCGAGTGTCATACTTTCGGATAATATTAAAAATATTCATTTTCTATCATTTAATAATAATAATAATTGATTTTTCTTTATTTTTCTATTTGTTTTTATCTATTTTCCTATATATATATATATATATATATATATATATATATATATATATATATATATATTAAGGTGTAAGTTTCTTTCTCTTCTTTTGATGCGAAATGAAGACGCGATACGGAAGAAACTTAGGGGACACCCTATATATGTATAAGAGATTTTCTTCATTGTTATTAGACGCACTGTGTTGGTTAGCGTTATAATTAATTAGTATAACAATGTGAATGATTTATATCGCCGAGGGATATATATATCTTTAATATATAATCCCTAATATATACACATATATATATATATATATATACATATATTATATATATACACATATATATAGGTATTAAGTTAAAAAACGCTCAGTGAACAAATAAAAAGGGAGTTCCTTCTAAAGAGGGGTTATCGGTTCGGTTTGGATTGTGTTTTACTACCCAACGGTGGAAGCCCGGCGGTAACACTTTCACCAAATCAATACGAAATTCCCGTGATATTTATTTTTCAATATGTTTTTGATTTTTTTCCCCTCATCGTTCACTAATACTTTCCGATCTTTCGGCTTTAATAAAATATAGACACAACTGCAGATACGTTTATCTATGAAACAAACTTGGACTGTCATATCTGCGAATATTTGTGAAACAAAAGGAGAAGTCAAAGAAAGGACACGACTCATTTGCAGAAATGATTAGGTCAAATCCTAATAGTTTTATTTCCCGGAAGTAAGATATTAAGCCAGAAGCTATAATCGTTACTCATTACCAAAAAGAAGTGAAAGTGAGGTATGAAAGTAAGCTGAAGGATTAGGACGAAGTGAGGCCAAGTAATTCCATTAAAAATATTGAATTTAACGCCTAAATACCATCATATGTGAGATGAGTAAGACGGGGTCAGGGAGGTATGTATCATAGGAACGAACGATTTTCAGAATTTCTAAGATTTTATATTTCAGATCTATGGGAGTATCATCCCATGACACCTATAAAATCTAATATCGATAGAGCACCATCAACATCACCATCACACCATCACCATCACCGTTACCATTCGTAAGAATTTTCTTCTTATTGATTTTTAAAGTTAAAAAGGTATATACTGAAGTGTCAGCTTGATCCGAATAACATAGGCAGCATGTCATAATATCGTACATACCTACTATCTATTTTCATCTCGCATCATCTAATCCACGAATAGAAAATTCGATTATCGTTTCGTTCTCGTTGACGCAGTAGTCATAGGATATAAACGGGAGATAAAGTTCAAGGTATCATACGTTTTATACATACATACGTACATACATATATTTATGTGTATGTGTGTGCGTAAATATATATATATATATATATATATATATATACATATATGTATTTACTTACTTTCAATTATTTGACAGGGCCGTTATTTATATTTTATGAATTATTTCGAGGAGGGATACTTTCAGAAAATAAAAAGGGATCCATCCTCATTGTCTCTTCTCTCTCGTTCGTAGATCCTCGGGAGACGTCACAGAGTAAAAAGCATCGTCTGATTCGCACCGAAGTCTCCGAAGTCCTATCGCATCGTTTCCGCATGCCTATATGAATCCTTTTATGTTACTTCGAAGGGAAGGTAAGCGAACCCTCAACGTCTTACGCCATTGTCGTTACTCGAATGTACAAGAAACAATGCGTTATTCCCATCGGAATTGAGGTTACTTCGTGATATCACCGAACATTCTCATTCGACCTCCTCTAATATACGTTTCTCGCCCTTTTTTAATATCTTCCAACATCCAGGACAAAGTGAAGGCTTTTCCATATATCTTATTATGCGCACACACACACACACGCACATACACGTATATATATGTATATATATGTATATATAAAAATGAATTGCCAAAATGTAATATTGATTATTTAAATCGTAACATATAAATTTGTTGTTTTATTGTTACATACAATAGAATAATATATGTATTCTAAATGACGTTTAATTGAAATTATATATGCAGGATATGAGTACACGTATAAAGATATACGTACTGTGTAAGTAAATAGGTAGAAAGGAAGAAGATAAATCATATTCGTAGAAGTATAGAAGATAAGACGATGACAAAGTCTAACAAAAGGTTATCGATAACGAATGAGAGAAGACAAAGGAGGAAAACCAACGGACAACTGAAGTCAGACTACAAAGAAGAATAGTTCGGAAGACAATCATTGTCATTCAATCGTCGTCTCTTTCTTCGGATTAGTTATATTACTTATATTAGTTTTTTTTTCGTATGTTTTTTTACTTATTTATTTTTTTTTTAATTTTTTTAATGCAATACCATCGTTTTGCCGAACTGTAAGAACTCCTTTTCATCGTTCTCGATTAATCCGAATCACCAAATCTACATATGCGTGTAAATACAAGGTAAATGATTAATGAGATATATTGCATATATGGTGGAAAAAATTAATGGATTACATCTTATTTGATATAAAAGCCGTATGTAATATATGTAAAGTATCACCTGAAGTCACACTACCTTGTGCCTCGTTTTAATGCTTGAGCTAATAAAAAAAGTAGCATGCATTTCACTCTCTGGGCTAACTCTCATAATGATTTATACGTCCTAAGAGACTTGCTTGCTAAAATGATTAATGATGATTTTAAGAAAAAAAAAAAGATGAAGAAACAAAATAAAAAAAAGAGCTACGAAAACCGTATTTATACCGTGTATTTAATAGCGATCATATATATATATATATATATATATATATATATATATATATATATATACACTGTAAAAATTACTCGACGAAGTTTAACGCATTCGATCGTATGTCTCAACGTACGTCACATTAGTGATGATAAAGCGGAACTTTAACGAAAGGAAAACGATAAATAAGTACGACGAAGAAAAAAGAAAAGAAAAAAAGATACAAAAAATAAAAATAAAAAAAAAACGAGGAAAGAGAAGAAAAGAAGTAAACGGTAACATAGGAGGGAAGGAGGGAGGGAGGGAGGGAGGGAAGGAAGGAAGTAGGGTGGGAGGGAAAGAAGGAAGAAAAGAAAGGTCCGCAATCGCGTTCGCACCAACGAACACGATTTCGTCGTGTGGAATGGCTCGGGAGGAGGAAAATCGTGTTCCTATAAACGTGGTACGCGTGTAGACCATGAGAAAACAGCAATTTAGTAAACTCGTATCGTGGCTTTGGCCTTCTCTACTTCTCGGACTCATTCAATACTTTGTCCGAAAATCTAAGGATTTTCCTATGCCATTGCTATTTCAAGAGAGAAAAATTTATAAGACGGAGTCCTAGTAGTTAACTAACGAGTAGATCAAAATGTTTTCCCGAAGTTCCAGAGATAACGATAGGTAATAGAATCTTAATTTAAGACATCCTTCTCAAGAGTAATTGCCATTGAAGATAGCGGCGCTACTTGACTCTGCTTTCGATTAGATTTAACTGTCAGTCAAAAGTCAGATTACTTTGATTTCGGCATTTATCGCGGAAAAATATGTATTTCCCTTTCAAACTTTTAGAAAAGGAATTTCTAAAAGAGAAATAAATAAATAAATTTCCAATGAGAAATTTTAATACTTTTTTCATATTTTATCAAGTAACGCAATAATACGTTTTAATTAAATTCACAAAGTCGAAGAAAATTATTATTATTATTATTATTATTATTATTATATCTTTTCATTTTAATAATCTAAAGAGTTTAACGTCGTAATTAATTGATGTTCTTGGAGATTCCGACAATTAGAAAACACGTAGTTATATTTTCGATTGAAAGCAAGTACGGTCGTTGATAATTAAATATCATTAAAAATCGGATAGAAAAAAGAAAAAAGAAGAGAAAGAAGAAGACAAAGAAGAAGAGGAGAGAGAGGGAGAGAGAGAGAGAAAAGAACTTACCCTAGAATGGCGTGTCTGAGTTCTCCCAAGGTAGGATTGTAAGTGTGATCCTCGCCACTAATCCTAACGACTCCCTCGTCCGCGTTAACGTCGTAACCGTTAGTAACAATATCGATTAGATCGACGAAATCGTCGTGTTCATCCGATTTGTCAGTCCTCGTAGAAGCACCAACAATGTCCTTGACAGTTCGCGTGAATGTAGACGTGTCGTATTGTTCTTTACTACCGTTCGTACGTTGTAAAAATTTACGCCGGAAACCAGTGTATACGGTTTCGACGTTCGGATCGTCACCGATTCTAACACGTCCGTGGCTCGGTACCAAATGGTGTCCACTGTAACCAAGATCCATTTGAAGATCCATCACCAAAAGTAAGGTGAACAGTATAGCGAAGGCGCTCAAACCGAGGATCAGTTTGTCGCGTATTCTGATCATTCTAATCGTAAGCTTCATCTTTGAGTTCCAAGATTTCGTTCTATACTCGAGACAACTGTTTCCCTTCTCGTCGTTCCTCGACGATTCGATCCTATCCCCGATAATCCTTTTGACGGAATCGTTTTGTAAAACAGTCACGGATCGTAAAACATCGCCAACGATGGTATCGATCGACGACGAGTCAGAATTAACGCCAATCCTCTCTTCCTCTTCCTCCTCCTCCTCCTCCTCCTCCTCCTCCTCCTCCTCCTCCTCCTCTATAATATTCGATCGAGCTTCGATAGAACTTTCAGCTAAAAGAATACTTTCATCCTCGCGATCTCCTATCGAAATTCTCGCAGTTTCGAGTAACGGCGATAATAGCTCGACTGATAACTCGAGACTCGTCGGTTCTCTTTCCTCCTTCTCCTCCTCCTCCTCCTCCTCCTCTTCTTCTTCTTCTTCTTCTTCTTCCTCCTGCTCCTCTTCCTCTTCCTCCTCCTCGCTTTCTCGCTGCCTACGTCGACGTAGTTCGCTTCTTCGTCGCTGTCGTCGTCGTTGTTGTTTTCGTTGTTGTTGCCGACGTCGTTGTCGTTCTCGTTGCCGTCGTTCCTCTCCCTCTTCTCCCCGTACGTCCGACGAATTTGCAAGTTTGCATTTTACGTCGGACGACGTGCTCGAGGCGCGCGCATGCAACTGGTCACTGTCGGCTATCGGAAATTGTCGAGTCGTTGGAACTTCTTCGAGATCGACTGACCCGTTCGCGTTATCGCAGATTTGCCGTTTACGTCTCGATGACCTCTGTACCTCTTCCTCCTCTTCCTCCTTCTTCTCCTTCGGTTCTTCCTCGTCCGGCGGTGGCGAATATTTCACTTTCCTTTCGCACTTGCACGTCCGTCGTTCGAACGGCTTACTTTCGGACTCGGAGACGCGATCTTCCTCTCTCGATGACCTTGAACGTACGTAACGCCTGTGTACTGCAGGCGAATAATCGGCCAAAAGCGAGTCCTTAGATTCTCTCTTCCTTTCAAAACGCCTTCTTAGATTGACACGCTCTTCCAACAATCGAAGATTGTCCTCTGAACGTATCAAATCCTCGACATCCTCGACCGAGACGCTTTTAGATCTCGACGAATCCTCGTCCTGTTTTATATACTTCGTAACGATCACGAAGTCTTTAGGTTTTCTCAAATAGTCCAATTCGCACGGGTTATCCCTTCTCGATTTTTTCCTTCTAATAGGCGGAACAGGCCGTCGATTTTTATCGTTTTCCGTGCCACCCGAATTGTCCGTGCTCTCGGTGGGGTGTAATTTTTTTTTGAAAAGACGCGGACTCCTACGAATGTTCCTGACCAATCGTTCGCATCCCTCCGCGATATTTTCCTTCGAGGTTTTGACGAATCGCTTGAGAAACGAATCGTTTCTATCAACCCTACGAATTTTTCTCGTACCTTCGCCGATGGTTACGTCCGATGATGGTTTTATTCTCTCGCTCCAATACTGTCGGATTTTCGTTCCTCTACCGAGCGTTTGGGTGCTGATCGAGAGATCGATAACAGATTTCGATCTACGTAACTCATGCACCCCCTCCTCCGCTGCTATCTCTTTCGTTAGTTCCAAATTTGAATCGTTGCCTCCGTATGTCCGGTGGTCCAAACTTTCTCTCTTGTCTTTCGAGCCATCCGCTTCCAGACATTTCTCCGTGTCCAGAGTTATTCTCAATGCGCAGCACGTTTAACGACGCTTAATCGGCTCCTCCCCTGCTGATCTTTGATATTTCTTTTTCTTTTTCCTCTTTTCGTTCTTCTTCTTCTTCTTCTTCTTCTTCTTCTTTTCGTTTGTTGTCGTTTTTGTTCTTTTTTTATTCTGTTTTTATTTTCTCGGTTTTTAATATATCATTTAAATAACTACAAAGCACTAGTATTCTTTACTAACAACGAACTATCTCACAGACTTTGGAATGTATAGTAGGTTCTAGCTATTTATCACAGACACGATAATACGAAACTACGACGAGAGAGCGCCGCTGCTAACCTTTTGAGTCCAGCACCTCCGCACCTGAAAAATAAAGAGAAACGAGAATTGAGGAAAATAAAGTGTTGAATTTTATATGGTTGTTCTTTTTATCTCTCTCTCTATATTTCTCTATTTTTTTTGTCTCTTATACCAGTCGGATATATATATATATATATATATATATGAATTATATCAATCTTTTGCGAGAGGGCACTCGAACGTGTGCGTATTTGTGTATAATTCTTTTTTTTGGAGGAGGGGAGGAGGGGAGAAAGGAGGAGAGGAGAAAATGTGAATATTTGCGACATGTGTGATCATTATTTTCTTTTTTCCTTCATTCATATCGATTCTTTATAAACAGACAAATCATTGTAATCGATATAAAAACTTACGATAGACGTCAGTAATCGATTAATAATTAACTTTATTATAAATTAGTCGCCAATGATAAGACGATATCGCGATGATTTAGAACACGATCACGGAAGGTATAGATACGATTCGCGTAGAGGAAGAATCAAGAAAGGAGAGGAAAGCCTTCGAAGATATCGAGTGTGAAATAGAGTGACGATAATGGTTTGAAACCGGCCATTATGGTTATCGCAAGGTCTACCTCTCGTAAAGGCACGTCGCAACGAAAACGGAGGAAGAGGAATCGCGATCGTAAAGACTCTCTTCTAACCTTATCGCCTTTAGAAAATGTCCTGGTATACGCGGAAATGCGGGTTATTCAATATTTTTTATCGAAATGCTAACCCATTTTTGAATTTCCCGCCACGTCCGCCGCACAGTATGAATACCCGCTCGAAATGTTCCCGGGCGAATGTATGTATATGCGTAACGACGATAATAATGATTTATCATTCTTTTTTTCCTTTCCCCCTCCCGTTTCCTTTCTCTCATTCGTAAACATTTATGTATCTTGCAAAGAGATAGCGGCGGAATCATCCCGACGCGGAATCCACTTGCGATGTTAAAAAGTAAAATAGAAAAGATAGCTAATGTACGCTTCTTGATCGC
>OU964969.1:3958878-4036378 GCA_918808275.2 Dolichovespula sylvestris
AATCTTACGTAAGGCGAAATCGATGGCATGCCATAATGCGTACGGATGAGTAGAAATAGAAATGCCGGAGTAGAAATTTCATTGACGAGGCACAACATAACGAGACTGCGTACGACGCGTGTGCGACTTTACGAAGTCGTAACCATAAAGCAAATTGCTTAGCGACACGTAAGTAGTCGGAGTAATTCGTTGGCCTTTATGTACGAGGTGCTAAATTACCATTATTTGCTTATCTTTTGAACGATTAAGACAACGATACTACAAGTTGACCTAAGAGGCCCAATTATATTCGAAAAGAAAAAGTCGATGATCATCGAGAATAAATATACCGTTACGTGCTCAGAAATATATAAATTTTCAAAACAAAGCGAAAAAAAAAAAAGAAAAAGAAGAAGAAAGAAAGAAAAGACAAAAAGTAGAAAAAAAAAAGAAAAATAAACAGTATCGGTAAAATGCGAAAAGAAAATTAAGACCTATTGTCAAGAGTGTGAAGAATGAGTATCGATGGTATAAGGAAAGAGGTACAAAATTTTTCTTCGCGATACGTCGACGATGTAAATTCCGGCGATATTTAAAATTATCATTGGTAATTAAAAAAAAAAAAAAAAAAAAAAAAAAAGAAAGGAAAAGGAAAGAAACAAAAAAAAAAGAAAAATAAGCGATAATAAATTTTACAAATTTATATAACTATCATCAAAAATCGAAACCCAAAACCGAGAACCTAAAACCCAAATCGATCGTTCTGAACGTTCCCTTGGTATTACTAGGTTTCACAAATTTCTTTCTAAGAAAGTGATCTTTGGCGACGATGGATGAGAAATCCTTATCGTACGGGACGAAGGCAATAAGAAATGAAAAATCCATCCGCTATCGAAAGACACTCGAACGAAGAACGAACGTCTCTTTCCTTTTCGCTCACGTCACATTTATCGCATTCGTCTCAGCATCTTTCCGATCTGCTTCTCCTCTCCTCTCCCCTTCTCTCTCTCTCTCCTCTCTCTCTCTCTCTCTCTCTTTCGTTCGTTCGTACGTTCTTTCGAATGGAGGCCGCACGACGAGTACGCTGCTTTTATAGGAGACGCGATCGTTGACACACTTAAGTCGATCCTTTATCAACGACTGCGCAAACCTTTTCTCGGTCGAAGATGAAGGAAAATGGAAAGCAAAGAAAAAGAAAGATAGAGACAAGAGGAAAGAAGGAAGAAAGGGAGAAAAAAACGACGGCGGCGGCGGTGGCGGCGGCTGCGGTGGCGAGGGAGGGAACAAAAATAAATAAATAAAATTCGTATACGATCGACCGAGCAGGTTACTCGAATTCGAGATACGATGGCGTTGGCCGAGTTGGTATATTTTTGGAATAGACTATGAGGAGTGTCGTTGCTGCCAAGAATACTCGTACGAACTTAATAGTCGCTTGACAGATCTCTCTTTCTCTCGCTGCCCCCCTCCCCCTCTCTCTCTCTCTCTCTCTCTCTCTCGCTTTTTTTTTTAAACACGTACGCGAGAGTGCATCGAGAGTATGTCGAAAAACGAGTACGATGCGTAAGGGGTTCTTTGACGGCTCTATGACCACCGTCTCTCTGACGACACTCGACGCGCCTACAAATCAATTTACAACGCGTCGAAATACACACCGGGCTGGTTATCATGATAAAATCGATAGGTAAGCCATTACCCTTGAACAATTGGATCGAAACTTTGAAATCAACGTTTTTTTTTCTTTCGTTTCTCTCTCTCTCACTCTCTCTCTCTCTCTCTATTTTTTTCTGTTCTTTTTTCTCGATATAGATGTCTTCGTTATTATTGATTCAAAAGACGATAGAAAGTAACAATTCGCAAAACAAAAAGAAAATAGATATTCATTCATTAAATCGGAAACACGTTCGTACGTGTATCTTCGAAGTTGATTCTTTTACGAAATAATAAATTTTTCGTATCTTTTTTATTCTTTTATTTTTTTTTTTTTTTCAAACGATATTATCATTCTTACTTTTATGCTATAATTTTTATTGAATATAGACTGCTGTGTATTCCAATTGTCGTTTGTTATAAATAAGGAAGATCGAAACGAGAGTTGATACAAGGGACAGGTTGATACATTGCAATTATTTGAACACTCTGTATATATAGTGTTGGATCAGTACTAGATGTTTTAAGTGCGTCGTTTTATCTGTTTATTACGATAGAGTTCGTTTATTTTGACAATAACAATTGCGTTCTCACGAAGAAAAATGTAAATATATTTAAATAGATTTTATAATTCGTCGTGTGGGAGACGCTATATGTAAAACTGTAAACATTGAATTAAGCCATTTCACGATATACTAATTAAGTTTTGTAACTTTGTTTGTATGCTCCTGTTTTTTGTTCTCCTTTTTTGTTTTATAGACGTGTTTACGTATAATGACTTCGTGCGGGGGTAGATTGATGCGTTTTCCCTGGGAGTTGAATCAATCAAATTGATAGAGCTTATCAATTTGAAGAAGAAAAAAAAGAAGAGGAAAAAAAGAAAAGAACGAATGCCGTAGATAGCGGTAAGAAAAAAAAATTTTAAGGAAAAGAAATACAATAACAACGTGCCCACGATGAAAATTAATTAATCATTCTCAAAATCTGATCAAAGCGAAGTATAAATTCAATGGACGTTTAAACGATATTAAGTTGAGTCGACATAAAATTCTTCAAAGATATTCTAATTATACATGCTTCGAAGGAGGATCAATTCTCTAATCGTTCGCTCATACTTCGAGCAATAATAAATAATTATTAATAATCATACCGAGACATTTTGCACGCGAGTCAATACTTGCCTCTCTCCCCCCTCCCTTAAAGCCTTGACAAATTGATATATTTTGATTTCATCGAATTTTTAAATTTATTTATTTTTTTTTACGATGTATTTTCACAAAAATTTCTCTCTTGCGATACGAAAATGAAAAAAAAAATATATATATATATATATATATATATATATATATATATATTTTAAGATACTTCTCGTTAAAAGCAATTGATTCAAAAAAAAAAAATTTTTTCAGCGATTAAAAACTAAAATAAAAAAAGAAAAACTAAAAAAAAGCCTATTAAAACATTCTCGATCTTTCATTATTATCGATTTTAAAGGGTCATAGCACGATTCAAGGTCTGTCAGTGAACGTATAGGTAGATAACTGGTAAACGATTAACCTTCCAACGGGAGTATCGATTAAAGCGTACCAGTCTCTTCATTGTTCCGAGATAACGGCGGTTAAGCGAAACGTTAACTACCAAGGCAGGCCGTCCAACGTTTCATCGTACTAAAGTGCAACTCTAATGTGCGACCGCACACGTCATTCGCAGCCATCAATTTTGCATTGCGCCACTACCACCACTAACGCTTAGGTAAGATAGGGTGGAGGCCGAGTAGTATCGTAACGCCTCTACCTACGCACGATGGGTTGCGGTTTGGGATATGATATTGTGGGTGTTTGGAAAGGCATCCGCATTAGCTTTCGAGATAATTGAAGATAATGACAGTATGATGCGTTGATACTATATTTAGAAGAGTTGAGACCTGGGCCCACACGCATAATTGTCCTTGGTGAGAAGATCTAATTCTAAACTGTTTCCCCTAGTGACGCATAGTAATCCATACTTGGATGATTCTAATAATTCGTGATAACTATTCAAGATACACGGATACAATGACACCGTATTAAGAGATATGTATACTGGAAAATTTATCATTAGATTTTTCTTATGTGACCTCCCCCCCCCCCCTCCTCCCACACACTCCTTGTCCGCGATAGTATTCATTTTATTTATTCAATACGCCGAGAACTAACTCGATCGTCGTTTATTTGTTAATATAGATTATATCTTGTTTACCAATTAGTTGATAATGGAACGTAAAGTCTAAAAGGGTATTATTAAGGATTTGTCAAATTTGTTTTTAATTATCACGTTAAAACTAAAAGCACAATTTCCGTAAAATTAAATTTAAAAGGAACAGAGAAAGAGAGAGAGGAAGGGAGAGAGAGAGATAGAGAGAGAGAGAGAGAGAGAGAGAGAGAGAGAGAAGATACATTTGACTATTTCATTGGAATATTTTGTTTTTTCTCGTCAATAATAATTGTCATTGGAAATAAAAATAAAAAGAAGTCCTTTTCATTTTTATCGGCAAATCGATCGATCCGTCTGCTTTAAATTCGCGATGAATGTTCACTCGTTAGCGTTTCCGACGCGGATGATTTATATTCGCGATTTTATCGATCTCTGTTTCAGTTGCTCTTTATAATTCTTTTTCCTTTCAGATGATTGATTCGGTTCGCGTAATGATAACATAGATCACATTCTATCATCAGGGTTCGTTAGAGACATCTTGTAATTCACGATGCGAAATATTATTCGCGAATTGACGAGAGAATAATCGATGTTTAGTTAACCGTATGTATTAAATTATAAATTTTCCAAAATCTCTTGACTGCTTACGGAATAGTTAATTACAAGGTTCAATAGATCTTCCTTATTACCCAGGGGAATCAATAGTTAGCTATTGGTAAACAGTTTCCCTTGTGAAACCGAGTTACTTGCAATTAACCTAACTTAGGTTATTGTTAATGAATATTAATGTAAAATAGAAAAAGAAATTGAAAAACTTTCTTGAAGAGGAAAAGTTCGACTATGATGACGACGGCGTTATATAAGTAGTAGCATCCGTACGCAACTTGATGCCCAGAATGTAATTAAAACCGTCCGATGATTCTAATCCCGTACGTCATATCCGGCAGTCAACGCGATGTATGCGTGAAAATGAATGTAGAATGAAGAAAAAAAAGAAAAGAAAAGAAAAAAAAATATACCGTTTATTCAAACGCAAAAGAAAATTTCGAAAGAGCGATAACTGGAATAAATAAATGTTTCGATAATATATTCGAAGAAGTGCCGAGTTGTATATAGTACGATTAATTAACTACACGTTAACGAGTTTCTTTTTAAATTTCCAGGCTATATAAGTAATAAGTTTGTAACGTCGGAAAAAAATTTCTTTAAATTAATATAACGTCGGGGAAAAATTATTAATTGCGAAACTCTCATTGAAGTACGCTTGTCGCAAAATAACTTCATTACGAAATCGATCGATTTTTATCTTTAAAATAAATATAAGGCATAAATTCGAAAGGAAAAAAAAATTATTTTCGCTATTCACCTAATTCATTTTGTTTTGTAGAGTGAGTATTAAGAAAAGACACGCGCGCGCACGTACACGCACCGAACAAAACGAAACGATATAAAACAAAACAAAACAAAACAAGAAAAGGATAGGAAGCAAAAGGAAAATATGAAAAGATATATTGTCCAAGGAATAAAATAACCTTAACGCAGTTTTGTTGATATTTAAAACACCCCTCGTGCTCCTTGAAAATTTCATTTTACCTTTCGTAAATGCGGTCGAACGCGCGCGCGCATTAGTACGTGAAAGTAACGAAAGTGTATGTATAAAAGCGCGTGCGCCGGCAACAGGCGGGGCAGCCTTTGCTTCGATGCGGTTGAATAACATTAACGAGACTTCGCAGCCTCTAAATTGCACCTTCGTAGCAATTTTCGCTCCGGTGTTTCGGAAGATACCGCTTTTCTGCTCTCAACATTTACCGAAGAGTCGCTTTGAGAGTACGAATGTGCGAATTCTCCCACTTGTTCCACTTCATTTTCATTGCTTTGATTATTATCTGACCGTACTAAGACAGACAGAGATAAAGAGATAGAAAGAGAGAGAGAGAGAGAGAGAGAGAGAGAGAGAGAGAGAGAGAGAGAGAAACGAATTCGTGAAACATATCGTTGACACCCCGCTCCCGCCCCTTCCTATCTCCTATCCCCTATCCCCTATCCCCTATCCCCTATCCCCTATCCCCTATCCCCTACCCCACTCCCCATCCCAAGAGCCCGAAAACAATTTCGAATGAAACTCTTCCGTATTAAAATTAAAAAGTGTTTGTCCTTACAACACTTCGAAATAATATTATACGTATGTTACAATTAATTAAAATATTCCTTAAACCCCTTTCGTTTAATCGCCAAGCAGCGCGTTCGCGCTGTTTGCACAAATTTTTTTTTCCAGGTCGAATACTCCTGCCAGAGTGTTGCGGGCCGCGCGTTGCGCAATTGACGTTCTGCGCTCGATTCTATCGACGTGCATCGAAACAAGCGTTATCGCGCGAGCTTTGTCACTGTTTTTTCTTTCCTTTTTTTCTTTTTTTTTTTACAAAACAATTTTTTTTTGTTTCAGTAACTCCAGGCAATAAAACGGTTAAACATTTATTGCGGAATGTTTTGATGTGCGTAAAAAAAAAAAAGAAAAGCATGTTTCGCGCGCGATCTTTTACGCGATAAACATTAAAATTACATTGATTGTATAAATAGAAGAATTGACGAATTCTTAAGGTAGGCAAAATTAATGTACTTCGGGTAACCGCGAATAATACGTTAAACTGTGGTCGTTACAAATTTATTTATCGATTTCGTTGATGATAAACGATAATAATTGTAGGATGCGATAAAATGAAGAACGAGAGAGAGAGAGGGTGAGAGTGAACAGGAAAGATGGTCGCAAAGCAAAGATAGCGCAAGCCTTGCTCTGTTTACGACTACTATATACTTACACATCCGTGATTTACGATGCTCGTCACGTTGATAAGAAAATACTTGTTAAAGTGCGGAGATAAAACAGATGCACGTTATATAATGTGACGATTGAAGTCCGCCGATATAGGAATGCAAAACGCCACCATTCTTTACGATTTACATTAATCTATTTTTAACGGGCTTATGTAATGTCAGATATAATAATAATAATAATAATAATAATAATAATAATAATAATAATAATAATAATAATAATAATAAATAAATAAATAATAATACAAATGATATTCAATCCTATTTAAGTTAAAACTGTTAACAAAAATAAACGGTTGGTTGGTTTTAATGGAACATATAAACTAGACGATCTTGAAATGTCGATCTAGAAAATTATGATCTCTCGACAAAATATATATTTATCCGACATCGTAAATCAAAATAAAATTACAGTACGTACGTACGTACATACGTAGATACATATATAGATATATATATTTAATGTATAGATACATACATTTGCTGCACTAATGTTATTTTCTAAATTTAAACTTATGTTAATTTATTTAAACATCGTTTTCCAAAAAAATCTACTACTCTAAAGAATTGGAACGGTTGATTTTCTAAAACAAATAAATAAATAAATAAATAAAAATACTAAAAGTAACAAAAGATTGTTCTATATAAATTATCGTCGTGCTAGCAGTGAAGTTTTTAAATAAATTGCAATTTCGATTTATGAAACATTTAAATACGATGACATCAGTACTTTTTACTTTTAGGGATTATTTTCGTGTTATCGTTAAATGTACGTAGGCCCTTCATTTTGTTTTATCTTTTTCTTTTAAATAAAATTTCATTCAGGTTTAATAGGAAGCGGTATTTAATTGTATCGTTCGAATGTACATAAATATACGATGCACGTTGGATAAAAATTATTACTTATTTAATTGTACGCGCATACACGGCAAGGTGACTTGCATGGCAAATAATTTTATATGCAAACTAAAATGACAATTTATCAATAATTTCACTTTACCCTCTTCCCCCGTTATCCCCCTTTCCGCTCCCTTTCCACAGGTTTTTTTGTTTGTTTTAATTTTACGTGGAAAAAAAATCGATGACGATAAACCGAATGTACATAACGAAGAAAATTCGTATCAACGATTTTACAAAATATTCGAAAAATAAATATCATCGAAATTCGTACTTTTCACATATATACAATAGTATATTTTTTTTATATATATATATATATATATATATATATATATATATATATATATATATATATATATAGAACACCTTTGGACATTTCGCATTGATCGCGGCGTATTAAACGTGTTCGAATAAAATAAAAAAGAAAGGAAAGAAGAAAAAAATTGAAAATAAAACAAAAAAAAAAAAAAAGAAAAAATTATTCGTTAGAAAGAACCCGACGACCGTTTCATATTTCGCTTCCTTTTTTCTTCGTGCAAATAAGATCGGTCATATTTAATTTTTGTATTTATAAAGTTTCACGTTATCGTATCATCCCCATAGGATACTTATCGAATATATCGTTTCATTTTTCCTCTATTCCCCAATATTTTCAATTATTTCGTAGCGATACGTTTCCACCTTTTATTATTCCAGACGTTTCTAGTATCACCGTGCCGTTGCCGTTCCCCTACTATAATAATAATTTTCTTCTAATCCTCTTTCTCGAAGCGTTCCCGAACGTATATATTCAGGATGTATATATCAAAGTAACATATACATAGGCGGACTTGCCTCTCACCTCCTTTCTCAAATCTTTTCTTACTCTTTGCGCTCTCTCTCTCTCTCTCTCTCTCTCTCTCTCTCTCTCTCTCTCTCTCACTCTCTCTCTCTCTCTCTCTCTCTTTCTTGCTTTACTTCGCTTAATTAGATGCTCGAATGTCTCGAGGTCTTGAGTATCGAGCTACCTGTTTCCTGCAATTGAATTTTATCGCCTATCACCACTACCTATGTATGTAGTAGATATGTAATGTCTAAGAGAGAGAGAGAAAGAGAGAATGAGAGAGAGAGAGACCCAGCCGTACACGTTTTGGCACGACGTCAAAATTATTTTCAACGAGAAATTACTTACCGATAAATAGTCAACGTTTCGATGTAATAGAAACTAACGATTTATTCGCATAAATAAAATGTCGTTTGCTTCTTTCCCTTTTTTTTTAATTTTTTAATTTCTTTTTTTTTTCTTTTTCTTTTTTTTTTTTATTACGAAAACTTCCATCGAGTTTACGTAATATATTTAATAGAGAATATTCATTTCTGTCGTCGATGATTATCTATAATCTAGGAAATGATGCCTACGATGCTTAACTCTACAATATCCGTAAAGCTTCGGATCCGATGATACAACAACAACAACAGTGCCGCCTATCATTACTCGACGGAGAAAGGATGTCGTTCGCAGATGAACGATCATAAATTTCAATATAAAATTGGCAATTAATTTGTGTAAAATAAAAAATTTTTTTATGGCTACACCGTCGTAGGTATCTACGTCCCTTTGTTTTAGACGTTGACGTTAAAAAAAAAATAAAAAAGAAAAATAAATAAAAGAAACGAAAACAAAAGGAAAAAAACAAAGATTTACTGCGAACGACTAAAAATGATCGTAAACGTGTATTTGAAAAAAAAAAAAAAAAAAGAAAGATAATTACAAAGTACCACTTCTATTACTACTAACTACTACTACTTATGCTATTACTATTGCGTTTAATATTTATAGAATAATATTTGCATTATTTTAATCAAATGTTAATATTCCATCATTATTGTATAACTTAAAGTATAGAATTTCTTAATTACATACGAAGCCGTGCCTTTCCAGATAGTTTTCTTCGATGTCGATTCGATTCGACTCGACTCGACTCGACTCGACTCGACTCGACTCGACTTGACTCGACTTGACTCGACTTGACTCGACTCGACTCGAAGCCAAACCGCGAACGTTCGTTCGTCTTTTAAAAAGATTCTATAGACAGGTTTCCGAAGGAAAGCGAAACTAGCCTGCAGCGGCAACTGAAAGCTGGTTCTTCGTATTTTTTTCTCTTCCTTCTTCGTCTTCTACTTCTACTACTACTACTACTACTACTACTACTACTACTACTACTACTACTACTACTACTTCTTCTTCTTCTTCTTCTTCTTCTTCTTTTTTTTCTTCTTCTTCTCGTTCCTCTTTCACGTGTGTATCTTATAAGTTCGTATGTATATATAACTACGTGCAATGACGACCGTTTAGAAAAGTGAAAATATCCTTTGGAGTCGAGAAAAAAAGGAAAAAATCGAAGACTGGTTTTACTGAGACATGAGATAACAACGACTGAGCGTAATCGGAACGAGTTTCGAGAGATGGGAGTTTAATTTTTCCTTTTCCTTTTTCATTTTTTCCCTTCTTTTTCTTTGTCCTTTTCCTTTTTCTTTTTTTCTTCTTTTCGTAAATCAATCCACACCCATCTATAGCAAAGTTTTAAAAGAAATTTGTTTCGAATGATTTATTACCCCATTGAGGAACAACGAACAAGGAACGTACAAGTGTTTTTTTTTTCTTTTTTCTTTTAGTTCTTCCACATTTAAACGTTAAACTTTATTTTTACTTTTACCTTCACCTTGCAGCTCGTTCATTTTCCTTTGTTCGTTGACGAATGTATTTAAATTTATTTATTTGCGATGTTATTCCGCGTCGTTAAAAAAGATAATGCAGATTAGTTACAATCACTTTTTGCGATCACGAATTATATTATTGTTCGATTTAAACGCCTGTCGATAAAAATATCGTATATTGCAATAACAATAACAACAACAATAATAACAAGAATAATAATAATAATAATAATAATAATAATAACAATAATAATAATAAAAAAAACAACAACGTATTCGTTAAAATTGTTATGTTTTATGCCTTTTTTTATTGCGTTATATCCTATAAACTGGTTTACGTCTGGGTTCTTCGTATCGGTATGAATAACCTGCACGGGTCATTAACTTGTAGCATAATAAATTTGTTCTATCAATCTTTTTATCAATCCGTCTACATTTCCCTACCTTTCCGGTGAAAGGATGGCCACGATGGGAAGTAACGTTTCTTCTCATTGAAAAAAGAGAGATATTAACACCGACGAGTGATATCTGTCGTACGGATATATAAACGTACCGTACCGTTTCAAGCCTCAACAAATCGCGACATAATAGAGAATATAGATTTACCCGTTTATTCATAGACGGGTATATCGCCATTATATTTATGCAAATAATGTCTAAAGTTCAAACGTAAGGTACTTGCTCCATCTATCCCAAGATTTACGGCCGCTTTCTCTCCGCTCACGGAATTCTTAATGCTCACGCGTGACACTTCCGCACGAACGAATCCTTTTTCTCTCTCTCTCTCTCTCTCTCTCTCTCTCTCTCTCTCTCTCTCTCTCTCTCTCTCTCTTTCCCTCCCCAAACCCCGATTACGACGTGCTTCTCGATGAAAGAAAAAAAAGGGGGGAAAAAACGAGAAGAGCGAAAAAGAAAAGAGAACGGGGGGGAAAAGAAAAACAAAAGGAAAAAGAAACAATAGTATTAGCAAATTTAGCCACGGTAAATCGATTCGATTCGATTCGATTCGATTCGATTTTAGAGCCTTCCACTTGAAAAGTGAAAATTCTTCGCTTGTATTGACGATTATCTTGAAGGTCAATTCCTATCGTTGGCCACGCGGGAAAAAGAAAGCAATAAAGAAGGAAAAAAAAAGAAAAAGAAATAAACGAAACGTCGCGAGTATGAGAGAGAGAGAGAGAGAGAGAGAGAGAGAGAGAGAGAGAGAGAGAGAGAACATAGTATAAGGTATCGTAAAATCATTCAACAGGTGTAAATGCATTTTTTCGTAGGATCGACTCTTGATCTTCTCGTGATTAAACCCCGTTGCTATCGTCACCATTTATACTATTTTTAAATGTCTTAGTTAGTTTGAAGGATAAGATACTGAACATTTCTCGTCCCTTTTCGACACGTCTTCGCGCTTAAAAAAAATAAAAAAAAAATAAATAAAAAGAAGAAGAACAAAAGAAAAGAAAAAATAAATGCTCAGACGTTCTTCAGTAAATGTGCGAAATGACGAAAGTTGAAAGGGACGGCGAGATGCATCTCTGATTTGGTCCACCTGGTTCATTGAAAAAAATGGTGAGAGAGAGGGGGAGAATGAGGAAGAGAGAGAGAGAGAGAGAGAGAGAGAGAGAGAGAGAGAAAGCAAAGAACACAAAGTACGTACTAATCCCTTAAGAGCTTCGCGTAGGAAGAAAAGAGAAAAAGTATCCTGTGGGAGTCACGAAAGCTTCGGGAGCGTGAGATTCATTGAAATACTGAGGAACTCTACGAAAAACTGGCATCCGAGTTAAATTCCTGAAGAAAGAGGATAGAAAGAGAAAGAAAAAGAGAGAGAGAGAGAGAGAGAGAGAGAGAGAGAGAGAGAGAGATGAAGGGAAAGAGATACCTTCTGTTACCGTCGAGATCAACTTTTCAACAACGACAAGTTCGATAGAATTTCTTTCCTTTTCTTTTATAGTTTTTATGGGGGAAGGGGGAGAGGGAAGGGGAAAAGGATAAAGAGTGAAGGGAAAAGTCTTTTATGGGTTATAAGAGAAAAAAGGAAAAACCTCCTCTTGCATAAGAAGAACGATTAATTACATACGAAGTTTCATTTTGCATTTAAAAATGACGATACGATGACGTCATGATAAACTATAGATATACTTTCGCAGATACATTAAGCATATATCGATGAGTATCGCATATCGAAAAATATTTTCTATTGTTACGAACAATATTTATTCGGTTATATTTATACGGTAGTATTTAATTCAATCAACGAGAACTGAGAGATAATGGAAATCGGCGTTCTAAAGGATCGTAATTTCATCGATTTTGATTTTGATTCTGTAAAAATATTAAAATGGAAAAAAAGAGGAGAAAAGAAAAAACATCAAAATCACAAAAAGAAATCTTTGAGAAAATATGTTATCAACTGTCACGTCCAAGATCCTATGGCCGATCATACGTTCCACTGTAATTATTAAATACGCTTTTCCATAAATCTAAGAATATCGATTTACGCAATTTTGCCCGTTCAGAAGAGAAATATCATGTGCTTGCAAAAGTTCGTCGGATTGTAAACGAGTTGGAGTTACCGGCGCGATTTTCCTATTTTTTCCTTCCTTTCTTTTTTTTCCCCCCACCGAGCTTTATAAATTTTAAGAAGACGCTTAACTCGTAGATTAAAAATTTATTTACGGCATCTCAAGTAACAACGCAATCTCATTTTGATTGTAGGTAAAAACGAAACCCGATAAAGTACATCCCTATGCGGCTTGTACGCTCTTTTATTTCTTTTTTTATTTGTAAACAAACAAAAAAAAAGAAAAGAAAAAGAAAAAGATCACCGCGCAATACAAAGCGAGTCATCTGTGAAATCTACTACGAAGAGAACTGGTCGTAATCGTCGACGTGTGCGAAAGAAGATTTAAAAGATTTTTAGGAATGGCGAAATGGACGTTAATGACAAAGTGCGTTCAGGAAGATAGAAAGAATTTGAGAACGATGAATTGCAAGAAGAACTTCTTGATAAAGAGATCCCCCTCCTCAATCATTGGAAGAGCTTGCCGAGTTAAACTTGGAGTTAATGCATCAACCGTTTCTCGAAGGTTGAAATCAACGGTGGAAAAATTTAGTAGATAAGTAAATGGATTCCGTATCAACTGATCGATCTAATTGCATCAGTCAGATAATGCCAAACCTCGTATTGCTGTTGCTACTAAAGGAAAGAAAGAAAGAAAGAAAGGAAAAAAAGGAAAAGGAAAGAAACACCACATAATCACAGTTAGAGTCGAAAATAATAACGTTCGTTACATGCGACCGAAGATGTTAAAAATATTGGAGGAAAAATTTTCCCGTAACCAGTTCTAACCACTCGTTGGACATTGTCCATCGTTCTGATATTAATTCATTCTGATCGATTTGATAAGGCAATCCAGTTTGTCCGGTACAATACGATTTGATAATACCGAGAAGCTTGAAAATGAGTAAATAATTTCATTGTCTCAATAGAGGTATCGTTTTTTTTGTCTTTTGTTTTTTTTTTTTTTTTTAGAAATAATAGGATGAGACAATAACCTGTGAGGTGAGAAAAGATTGTAAAAAAATGACGTCAGATATTATTCATTGAAATGAACATATGCATGTTTCTTTTTTATCTTTCTTTACCATTAATTGAATAAAATTTATTACATATCTCATATGTGTATGACGTTTAAAAAATGCTATAAACTTTCTTAAGCGCCTTGCAAATAATAATAATAATAATAATAATAATAATAATAATAATAATAATAATAATAATAATAATAATAATAATAACAATAATAACAACAACAACAACAACAACAACAACAACAATAATAATAATAATAATAATAATAATAATAATAATAACAATAATAATAACAATAACAACAACAATAATAATAATAATAATAATAATCATAATAATAATAATAATAATAATAATAATAATAATAATAATAATAATAATAATAATAATAATAATAATAATAATGAAATAATAATAATAAATTGTTACGAGAGTGAAATGTATATGTGATGTTGTAAGAGGTTTGTGTACGCTCCTCTGAATAGCGCCTTCAATACCCGAGGGGAAGAATAAATATATCTAATCTAATCTAATCTAATCTAATCTAATGAAATAATAATAATAATAATAATAACAATAATAATAATAATAATAAAAATAATAATAACAGATTATATCACAAACCGATTGGAAATTAACATTAGAAAAAATTTCTTTTTATCTAATTAATTCTAAGATGGTCCCCGCATGATCGACGTTCAACAAGTTGATTCGCTTGAAAAGAAATAAGGGACTTTGAAGGGCGGGGTAAAATGGTAAGAATGGAAGAGAGACGGGAAATCCGATTCTATTTGCTCTTCAACGTCGACAAGATTCTCACGGCCGACTTATTCGTTCTCGTTTTCTCGCTTTCCGCAAACTCGCGCTACGGAGAGGGTATCTCCGAATATGACAGCGAGTCGAGGTGGATGGAAAGATAGAAAAGTCGTTAGGCACGTCGAGGCGTGTCGTCGTGCGACGAACCGATAAATAGACCGAGAATAGTTCTCTGTGTCTCCTCTTTCTCTTTGTTCTCTCTTTCTCTCTCTCTCTCCCTCTCTCGATGAATATTTCAACGTCTATGATAAATCCCGCGGGAATGGTACTCTACGGTAACGTGTTTACTTCCAAAGCTAGTTTTACAAGCTAATATCTCATAATTAAAAGAGAGGCTAAGAGAGAGAGAGAGAGAGAGAGAGAGAGAGAGAGAGAGAGAGAGAGAGAGAGAGAGAGAGAGAGAGAGAGAGAGGAAAGTAAACAAAAACAAACCCAAAAATCGTAATAGAATTCATTATACATTTAATATACTTTTATCTGCCTAAACCTGACATCATCTTTTAACATCGCACTGATCATCGCAGTCTTTTATACGCGCGCGTATTTAGTGAATAATGGAAACATAATGGAAACATTTGACACATTGACGGGTACATTAAAATGTTTTCCTTTTCGCCATTGTAATATATCAAATTCGTAAAAAGTTCATATCGATCAATGTCGACATATAAGTTCGCTTAAAAGTTCTGATAATCAAGGAGTTTTTTCTATGAAATCACGCGTAAAAATCAAAAGGAATTCGTTAAGTGTGTCGGATTGATCGCTATTTGAAAAAATAAATGTGTAAAGGAACGAATAGGGTTCTCTGTGTCCTTCGGCAATAAACGCAATAACTCTCTTCACTTTGCCGGCGTACAAAGAAATTTTCGAAATGGAGAGAATCGAAGGAGAATTGCCGGGATCTGTGGTATCTCTTTTCAAAGTAAACCAAGAGGAATCGAAAATTTCTTTTTCCTTTAACCTAGGTTTAAGGGGTCAACGAGAGAACTCTTCTTCTCTTCGCGATCGACGAGGAAGAAAAGGAGAATGAGGGATAAGAGTAATCGTACCGACTCGAATCGATTCTTATACGACGAAGAAAGGCTTGCCTTTGTTCGAGCTTCTTCTTTTCCATCTCCACCTCTTCTCTTCCTTTTTTTTTCTCTTTTTCTTTTTGCCTTCGAGCAAGAAAGTTAAAGGTTGCCGATGCGTTCCGCGTGCAAGGTACAAAGTAACGTGTTCTTATGCGCGGACACGCGCATGAGGATTATGCAAGAGGAGCATAGCCTCGTGCCAATCGTCTCTAGACGTTCTCTTCTTAAAGCGCAACTTCGTGCAGCGGATATGTTGATATACATATATTACGTATGCTTTACGATACGTAATTACTATTCGAACGACGGTCGAACTCGTACGAAGAAAAGGCTGACTCTTTTTTCTCAAGGTCATGTCTCTCTCTCTCTCTCTCTCTCTCTCTCTCTCTCTCTCTCTCTCTCTCTCTCTCTCTCTCTCTCTCTCCCTCCTTTAATCTCTATTTCTCTTTTGAATTGTCTTAAGAAAAGTATTACCATCGACGAACACGCGACACACTTCTTCTTTCGAGCCACCTGAGTAAATTTAATATCAAATGATCCCCCATCGTTATATACAGTCACAATCACAAAATATTCGCTTTGTTTGTATAAATTTTTGTTTGAAATAAAAAAAAAAAAAAAAAGAAGAAAAAAACTTTCGTGATATGATATTTGAAATTTTAAATGACGTTTCTCGAAAGAAATTTTGTTAAAACATGTTTAGAACTCGGAGAAATATTTTTTGTCTTTCTGGTTTTAGTTTCTTCTTCTTTTTTCTCTTTTCTTTTCAACATTTGAATCGAATATTTCTATAGAAAAACAAACAGGTATATTTAATTTGAAGATCAGATTGTTCCTTTCTTTTCAAAATATATGAAATCTTTGTGTCGTATCAACTTCTGCTATTTCTTATCATAATAGAAAGAAAACTAATGGTCATTTTTAAAAAATATATATATAGACATATATGTATATAATATGTTTTCGATTATAAGAGAAAAGTTACCTTATTTTCCGACACAAATTGCAAAAATTGGAATACAAGGATGGATTATCATCTCTGGGTATACTGTAAATAACGTTTTACTCGATAATGAAAAAAGGGTCCATCCATGGTTAACCACCTTTTGCGGCGAATGACATTTCAAAATCGACTGGTAGTATAGTACTATCGGACGATCATCTATAAATAAACGGATAGATTACTTGGTCGTTATGTTCCGCGACTGTCGTCGTGGAAAAGCATAAAATAGAAAAGTGCAAATGGAATACAAATTATAAATGACTATGAAGGTGAATACCAAGTAGACGATGACTCTTCATCTTGGAAAAGGAAATTCGTTCGAGTAAGGTATTGTCGTTTACGATCGCTTGAAAAAAAGAAAACAAAAACAAAAACAAGACAAAAAATCCATAGAAATTATTTAGACAAAATTAGGCCCTCATAAAAATTTAAGTTTAATGATTATACACACACGCGCGCGCGCGCGGGCACGTATGTATGTATGTATCTATGTATGTGTGTATATATGTATATATATATAGTTATATACGTCGATATTGGGTAAAAAAGAAACTGATATATCAAATAACAAAAAAAAACAGAGAAACAAAGAAAGAGAGAGAGAGAGAGAGAGAGAGAAAATAAGGCTAAAATAAACGCAGGAAATATATAAAAGGAATAGTAGAAGTTTCTGAATCATAGGCACACACACTCATGCACATGATTTGTTCGTAGAGAAAATGTATATTCACTCTCACTACCACTTATATTCAGTAGGTCGAACAAGCACAGTTTTCATTTGTCGCATCGATTATCACGCATTCGTTTGCTTTCCAATTTCACGCTACGTCTACGTCGATACTTACGCTTTTATGCGAAAACATCGAATCTGCGCCATTTTCGAAGCACACAATGAATACGACTCGCGATTTTCGAAACCGCACTCGATTCTCTCGGCGATACCTTGTTACCGAGATGCTTTTATTCGTAATATATCGAAATATGGAGCATAGATATAAAAGGTAAATAAATTATCAATTAATACGACACATTACGGAGGATACGCATACTGTACAATGTGGATCAAGGAATCGTTATTGTAGACGATACACGAATGTGTTGCAGTACACCGGGAGCACTTCAACGGAATTTTGAGCAACGCTGATGGGGATAGGAATTTTTTATGTTTCCAAATGCACCGGCTCTGCGAGGAGCTCGCGAAGGTTTACACGACCTGCTCCCATGAATATTCAACAACTTTTCTGGGGTAAAAAAAGAGAAAAAGAAAAAAGAGAAATGGAAACGACTGTTTCCTTTCTTTTCTTTTTTGTCTCTTCTGTTTTTCTTTTTCTTTTCTTTTTTCCCCCTCTCTAATTTTTGTTCCATCTCACCGATCGTACGAGAATTTCGATCGACGTTTCCCTTAAGATCCTTTACCTTTTGAAAAATTAGGCGTAATCGGCAAGAAATAAATCGAGACGGAAAAAGTGGACAAATCGATTTCATCGAACGATGTATCTAAGAAAGTACCGTGCCGCTTCTTATCCCAGTACTCTTACCGGATGCGTTAGAAGATCTATCGTTTTTATTGGACAAAAACGTGCAATAAAATAACGAAGTTTTACGTTCTTGTTAGACATTCATACTTACCGTTGATAATTTTTCGCTTGTCACGCAAAGATGGCCGTCGTTGTTTCTCCTCCATCCTCGTCATAGTATTTCCCTTTTCCGCGTAGGCCGTAAGAGCAGCGAAGGAGTGTGCTTACATGGCGTTAATAAAACGTTAATGCGCTTCGCTTCGACAATCGGTTAATATCCACGCTTGTTTGTTAGTAGATTATCATCTTCGACATCACCTCTGTGTGTGTGTGCGCGATCTTTTTTCCGGTGTCCCTCTTATCACCGGTAGAAACCCGAGCCTCCTCGACTTCTCTCAGCTTTGAATCTGAAAAATTTCAAACAACGCAAAATACCGATTAACTAAGCCACAACGTGCATTTTAATGATAATTCTATAACAACGGTTAGGCCGATCTACGATTTATCTCTCACGAATTAAAATTAAAAAGAGTTTACGTATTTATCGTGTGTGAAAAATTAAATATTGTTACGAATTTATTTCTCCAATTTGTTTGATATTAATTAACAATGTTAACGCAACTATGAGCATTGTTTCAACGAAAATTAATAGAAACAAAAGTTATTATTATTTCCAAAAGAGCTCGACAAATTACTGTGCTCGCAACTGCAAATCGAAAACAGTTCGCTTTTGTTTTTTTAATTAATTCAAACGTGGCTTTATTTACAACGAAAAATAGGTATCACAATTATTCTTGGTATTGTTTTAAAAGCACATAATAATATATGTGTTCGCGAACATTGTCACCGAATTGGAATTTGGAGTCTGGAAAATCGGAGGAAAACGATTAAAGGGAAATGCTTTCAGTCGATTTATTCGACGAACCAACTACGTATTTATATGCGCCATGCGGTGTACTAGTTTTAAGCTTATTAAAGATAAATCGACAGCACGATATTAATCGAAGCGTAATTCATAAGAGAGTTGAGATTTGCCGTGTAACACGCAGCAGCTAACACCTAACAATTCGATCTAAAATACATATACCTAAGTACACTCATTCATAGAAATTAATATTCGAATACTATGAATAATTCTCCCCCACCCTCTCTCTCTCTCTCTTTCTCTCTATTTATATGCTGTATGCCGAATGTATGCGAGGAAAAAAAATTAAAAAAAAAATTAAAAAATAAAAATGATTTTTCAATGTAGCACCGATTAAAAAAAAAAAAAGGAAAAGAAAACAAAAAAAAGGGAGAAAACACAGCACGAGAATTTTTACAATCGTATTGCCAGAAGTTTTTATAACCAAGATCATAGATTTATTTCTCTTATTGTGATCGCGTTAATATCATTAAAATTGTTCCATCTTGTACCAAGTTACATAAGCTTTAAAGATAGATATGATTTACAGCGAACGATTTTATCCATCTCCTCGATTAAATTGTTCTCGAGGTATTACTCGAAAGGTTAACGCTTCGTGAATGGTAGAAAATACTTCCGAGTTCGAGTTGGAAAGTGTAAATGTAGTCTCAGACGGTGTACTTTAAGTATAGACACACACACACACACACACACACACACACACACATATATATATATATATATATATATATATGGGTACCATATATTATGTACATGCATAATATTACAAACATACGTACACAGATAAATCTATTTCAATCAGAATTCTCCGACGAAAAAACGCGAAGCAACGAAAAAAAAAGACAGAGAGAGAAAAAAAAGAAAAAAAAGGTGTCATTCGAGTAAAAAGTTCCAGTTCAGATTGGCTCCCCTAGCTACGAGAGTGCATGCGTTCGATAATTCGAGAGAGTAATTGCGATGTGTAATTAAATCGTTAGTTTAACGTTTTATAGAATCTCGGCACGTGTTACTACCTCCCCACCTCTTCTCTTCCCTTGACCTCGCCGCTGGAGGAACATCTCCGATTTCTACTAAAATTTCTGTTAATTACACGCACGTATATGTGGATTCGCGTAATTAAAATGGAAATTCACTAGTCGATATCTTTCGGCTGCTTTACGCAAACAAGAATTATCGGCTGATTTAATTATTGTTCGATTTTGCAAATCTTTCGGTTTGAAAACGTCGACGAGTAGTATGATTGTAAATCTAGGATGACACCCGATAGTACCATTAATACAATATTAATAATCAAACGCTCTCTGTTGATATATAAATAAAATTCGGAATCATTGAACGTTGTTTTAGTTTTAATTTAATGGGATAGATATAGACGCGTGTTAGTATATATGTACACGTACGAACACACACACACACGCGCGCGCGCGCGTCAAAAATATACTTAAGATTCTCAACTAACTAATAAAAAAGTTAAAATTCCAATTCAAAATGAAGAGAGAGCGAGAGAGAGAGAGAGAGAAAAAAGATTGATAAAAGAACCGCAAAGAGACATAAACACTATACAACATCCATTAATTAACGCATATCATTCAAAGTTATCATCTCGTTTGGTCCGATCAATGTTACAACAAGATCACTCGTTAAATATTTTCTTAAGAAAATATTTTTCGAAGATAATTAGATATTTAGATTTGA
Source organism: Dolichovespula sylvestris (assembly GCA_918808275.2). Lineage (NCBI taxonomy): Eukaryota > Metazoa > Arthropoda > Insecta > Hymenoptera > Vespidae > Dolichovespula > Dolichovespula sylvestris. The sequence goes on from OU964969.1 coordinate 3,979,745, forward strand.
AATAATTTAAATGACTTAATATAATTTATTATAACGTTGGGTATAACGTTCTCTATAACGATTATTCACGACTATAGTTTTGATTCTGTCGTTTATATTAATCGAACATAAACCTTGAAATATACGTCGCTTCGATAACTATAATTATCTATTTATTCTAACGAAACGAACTGAATTATTGAAAAAAACAAAAAACACTTCTCCGATTTTCTTTCGAATCGATAATATCCGTGTCTATCGTTATTCTCTTGAAAGGATTATTCTCAAAAGGTCGATATGTACGAAATCTTTGTGCATCTGCATTGAGATATTACAAGGAAAATTTGAACCTGACCAACGGATACGGCCCTGCGGACCACTACGAGCTAATTACAACCTGTCGGATAGAGAAGCAGCCAGTCTTTTCTCCTTTCTCTGCATTTTACTCTATGCCAGAAATGAATACCCTAGACGTTGACGTCTACGTCGTCGTAAGCTTCTACCAATGCGAAATGTTACCACGAGTTTACGAAGTTAACTTTCGAAGTTAGTAAACCCTACGTAGGGTCTATGGCATACGAAATGCAATCACTACGATTTACGAGTTTTTTATCGCTTATAAATTTCTTTCGAAGAGTCACACTTTATCGACATTAATTTCGTTTTACAAAATTCGAGAGATTCGAACGATCGATATCTTTTTTAATAATTCTCGACTTTTCGATCGATCGTTCAGGTCGATCAAATGACTCAATTTAAAACACATGCGTCTAACGAAAAGCGTCAACCAGGATCATTATTATTAGATCTAGTGAGTTTTCCTTTTTTTTTTTTTTTTTTTTTTTGAGAAACCACAAGGCAAATCAATTTTCTTTTCGAGGGAAGACAGATCCTTATCGTAATAAATTCACTCACTTTGAGCCAAACCCCGTAAAGTTGAGTGGCGTCCCCATTGAAAATCTTAAATCATAAGCAGGTGTCAAGTGGCATATCGTTTGAAAGATCTTTTTAATGCCACTGCTAACGGTTCTTTACAATGGTGCTACCGTTCTTTTTCTTTTTTGTTTAATTAATTTCGACTGAATAATTTTCCGAGAAAATGCATTTCAAAGTTTCAAGTTGAAAAAAAACTTTTATTTCATTAAATATTCAAAACGTGTATAGTCGTTAACTCCAAGCAATAATTTAGTCTTTGCTCAATGTTACACCTTTTTACAGTACATCCGGTGTAATCTCACGACATTCTTCGATCGGTTGGATAGTATATATGTATACTTATAATCTAGATTATAAATATACTCTGCGAGTAAAAAAAAAAAATATTCAAGGGCGTGAATAATCAAGAAACTGCTGGTTTAAAAACTGCCGTATTGGAGAATACTGCACAATGTTGAAACAACGTTTCTTCCTTCGGTATATATTCATGTGAATTTCAATGATATCTACGATTAATGGAGAATAATATAATATTAAAATAAAATTAAACTACGACCGTTTGATCAAATAATGCGAGTTAAAATAATAGATCGACAATTTTTTTATCGAAAGAAACAAGTCTGCGAATTCACCGAAATACACCGAATATACCGCAATATGTTCGACGTAACACTGAGCAAAGACTTTATTACTTGTTAGAGGTCGGCGATACATGTTTTGAACATTTAATAACACCGGCTATAACGTAAAACGTTCGACGTAACACTGAGCAAAAACTTTATTATTTGTTGAAGGTTTACGATACGCATTTTGAATATTTAATAAAATAAAAATTGTTTTCACTCGGAAACTTCGAATGACATTCCCTCGGAAAAATAATTCATTCGCCGAAATAAGAAAGTACTATTGTAAAGACAATCAAAAGAAAAGAAAAGAAAAGAAGAAAAAAGAAACAAAAAAATTGACTTCGTTTCGGCGTTTTTTGTAAATAAAAACAAATAAATAAATAAATAAATAAAAAACCACTAAATTTCACAATAATCCTGATGGACAATTTTCGTTGGGATATATACACATATTATTCGTATACATGTACGACATATTATCTACGATCTATTTCAATTTAACAAGGAAAATGATATTGAAAGTATCTATGAAAAGGCGGAAAAATAATCTCTTGGAAAAGTTCTATCGATCTGTCGTTATCGTCGAGGAACGAGGAAAGGCGTCGTTATTCGTGATAATTTGACTTTCATTAACTCTAAAACAGAAGCAGCTCTATCGCGGAATATCGACGACATTCAAATTCGTTGGTGCTAATAACGAACGCTTCGAACTGTCGATTTCGCGCTTTGATTCGAAGAGCCGCGCATGTATTTGTTCGGAAGTTATCCATCCTCTTCTCCTTTCTCTCATTCTTTCTCTCTCTCTCTCTCTCTCTCTCTCTCTCTCTCTCTCTCAATCTCTCTCTCTCTCTCTCTCTCTCTCTCTCTCTCTCTCTCTCAATCCTTCTTTCTTTCTTTTTCTTTCTCTCTTTATCGCATTCCTCCTACCACGCTTTCGCGATCTCTCTTTTAGAAATGGTCTATCTAGCCAAGAAAGTTTACCCGATGTCAACGTCGGTAGCTCCTCTTAAAAGAAAGAAAGAGGAGAAAGAGAAGGAAAAACAAACCCGACGACGCCGCGAGCGAGCGAACGAAGGATTCTCAAGTCGAGAAGAAAGAGCTTTCGCTTGCGATTCCTCGATCTTCGAGATTCCATGCTTTTACGTAAGCGTAGAGACCCCTTATCGTAGGAGTATTTTTCTTCGAAAGGCCACACGTACGACAAAACTTCACGATAAATCAGCTATCCTTCGGGTGTAACACAAATTTCTGTTGTTTTTTTTTTTATTTTTCTTTTTTTAATTTTTTATTGCTTTTCTCTTTCTTTTTTATTTTTTGTTCTTTTTTCTTTCCTTCCAAACGAAGAATTTTAATCTACATGAACTTATAACGAACGAAGGAAATCGCTCAATTAACGTACCCAATTAACCTTTGACTCTTACTACGCTCATCTCGTCACGTAACATTGTATCTAATTAATAAAAAGTGCTCTCTTTTAACCATTAGATAGTCGATACCCCCGATATCTCATTTTAACAATACGTAGTATTTAACGACGAATTCAAATTGCTAACTGAAATAATATTCCGAGAAAATGTAGCTCTTATATACTTTCGATATAATTTTCGAGTAAATAACGATGCTCCATACTGCTTTTGTCTACTAATTAAATACTGTGTCACGTTGGATACGACCGAGTGATAGAGGAGTACAAAGAGATAAATAACTGTGAGCGATGTTCTTTAAAATAAAAATCAGAAAACCGGGGAGAAAAATTATAATCAGAATTCGTTGGGGGGGAAATTTTCACGGAAATTATTATATCGTGAATAGTAATAAAAAATATGACATAACTCAGATCTAACGTAATAAGTCGAATGTTCTATGTAAATACGTAACCATTGTGTGTGTGTGTGTGTGTGTTTTGTTTATCTACATAAATACGTGAAAAAATAAATCTACAATCTCATTACCGATGGCAAATTACAAAAAAAAAAAAGGAAAAAACGTAAACTTGGAAAATTGAAAAAAAATCAGATGCATACGCGGTAAAACAAAATTACGACTTCGTCATGTTAAAAAAACACGATTCAAATTATAATTTCATGCCGACATGAAAAGGGTCCAACTTCCACTTACTTCGCATTATCCTGTATAATAAAGAAAAATATGAAAAATATCGTAAATTTTTTACAAAAGATATCAGATTTAAAGCACATACATAAATACATATATCTCCTCTCTCTCTCTCCCTCTATCTCTCTCTCTTTCTCTCTCTCAATTTTTAATACTTCCTGATTGATTTCACGCCATATCCAGATGTTATTTTTATAACCAATCAATAGATCTTCCTGTTTATTTTGTTTCTCATTCGAATTACTCTCGATTGTTATCTTATTAATTAATCGGGTTAAATCAAATTTTAGAAGTATGAACCATTACGATGGATATAAAACGAAAAAAAAATAAAAATGATAATAATAAAAAAAAAATAAAAATAATAATAAAAAGAAATAAAAAATAAAATAATAGAAAAACCAAAGAAAAAGAAGGAATATTATATCTTCTTTAGAATAATGCTTAGATAGACTCTCTCTCTCTCTCTCTCTCTCTCTCTCTCTCTCTCTCTCTCTCTCTCTCTCTCTCTCTCTCTCTCTCTCTGTGTGTGTGTGTGTGTGTGTGTGTGTCGATATGTAACAACGTTGGGAAAGAATCCTTGTGCTCTTATCGAATCTAGAAAGGAGAATACACGAGATGAAATAATGCGATGGTAATGTTATCCAAATGTTCGGAGAACGAACGTGCGTGTGCTCTAAGCAGTAACGTAGTAGAATAACATGAAAATAAGATAAATCGAGAGCGTTGTTGGTTGCACGAATGACTCATACGGTTAGTAATCATCCGTTCGACTTGTCACGTCATTTTCTACAATTATGAGTTAATACCAATCCCATAATATTCCTGAATACCGACAAAGCTAAACTAGAACGTGTAATTTATTATATTATATAAACTAATAAGAACGTGCGCAAGCGTGCAATTAATTTATCCCGAAAATAATTAAACTATCGCGTATATCGAAATTAAATTGACTTTTTTTAGGACGAACAAATTTTCTTTTCTATTTTTACTCATTTCAACATTTTCTAGATATGATCGTTTTTCACTTGTATCCCACCTTCACCACCAAAAGGAAAAAAAAATCAAGCCTAAAATTTGTCACGTTTCTCCAAAGATATTTAAAATTATATTGAAGTATTAACTTTCTTAATATTGCATGGAATTTGTCAATGATGGAACAAAAAAAGAAACAAGGAAACGATACTTTCTGTTTTATTCTTCACGTACTTCACACACACACACACACACACACATAAAACATTTCTTCGTATTTACTTAAAAATTCAAAACATTAGGAATATAAAATAAATTGGATATGATCTTTTTTAAGCGCAGCTAATGTCAAAGATACCAAGATGTTATCTTTTAATGAATTTCGTTTGGCTTTCTTTTATTATTATTATTATTATTATTATTATTATTATTATCATTATTATTATCATTATTATTATTCGATCGATCGTACGAAGAACGATGATATCTTAGATTAGTACCGTTTTCGTTTCTCCACGATAGAAATAAAGTACCGAAGGAAAAACTTGTTCCTCTGTTGCAACCTGAACGACGAACGTAAAGAATTTAAATGTTTTGAAATCGTGCTTGGTCGCGCTTCGAAACGCGATAATTAAGGATATTCAAAAGAAAATAACCGACGACAACGTTTAAGGAGTACTCTTAACCGACATAAATCATAGATATCTTAGATGGACGCTATAATATGTAATTTACAGTAAGGATGATATTTGCCTATAAGAACAACGGATTGTTTCCTATCGTTTTCTTAAATGATAGATCAGACGAAGAAAAGAATAATTAAAATTTCGTCGTGGATATTTCTACCTTCCGTCAACTTTACACGCTTAACATATTCCTAACATTTTGTTTCGATTTAATTATATTCGATCAAAAAAAAAAGAGAGAGAGAGAGAGAGAAAATGAGAGAGAAAAGAAGAACCATTATTTACCGCATAATTAATTGCAACCATCAGCGCGTGTCTTACATAGAGAAATGTCAACTATACCTCTCGTAAATTATACCGGTATTAATATTTATAATTAATACCAAATTACATATATATATATATATATATATATATAATATATAATATATAATATATAATATATAATATATATATATATATATATATATATATATATATATATATATTAGGTTGGTGAGAAAGAAATCCATTACTTTTACGTGAACGTGGACGAAAAAATAATAAATTTCTTTTTCCCCAACCTAATATATACATAGATACGCGATATATCTCATAATGGAACGAATCGATAGGATGGTTTCATGGAAAAGACGAAGAACAAAGAAAGAAGGAAGAGGAAGAAAGGAAAAGAAAAATTTCAATGAAACAAAAAGAAAATAAAGAGAAGAAGCGGCGAAAGTTAGTCACGGATATTTCTAATCGCAACTACTACTACCACCTAATCATCGTTAATTGGCAGTACTCCTCTTAATCCATGTTTAAACTCGATTGCGAAAGGTACCGCGTACCCCCTACCCCTAGTGCCCCCCTTCCTCTATTTCTTCCTCCTCCTCCTCCTCGTCCCGTCCTTGAGATTACTTTTAGAGTGTCGACGTGTGCGTGCAATTTTCTTTGCGAGAAAACACCCAAGTTTATTGCCGAACACGCTTCTTTTCCTTCTCTTTCTCAAGGGAAAAGAGAAAGAGAAAAAACGAAGAAGAAAAAATAACGAAGAAGGAAAAAAAAGAAATAAGAACGAAGAATCGCAAAGGCGGGGATAATAACACGGTATACATACGGTGTGGCGTTGCGTGCCGTCTGCCATAACGCTTTACGACGCACCCTTCCTTCTCTCTCTCTCTCTCTCTCTCTCTCTCTCTCAAACACACTTTTTTTCTCTTACCAATTTCCATCGACCGTAAGATTCGAATTTCCCGCCTTACTTCGCCTAGTCTTCGCCAGCCGGCGACAACACAATCTTGTCCCTTTTCAAAATTGTCTTTTTCCTAGACACGCTCCGCTTTATAAGAACGCGTATCTCCTTCTCAAATATTTCTATAAAAATATCATATTTATTTATTCTTTTACCATCTACAATCCCGGTGTACGATAAATAAAACTCCAACGCAAACTGAAAAAGTTGTAAGAGCAAGGTGACATCTCATTAAAACGCTTCCGTAACCCGTACGACGTAATATATCAATGGATTGATGTCAAGTAATCTTCTTTTTCTTCTTTATTCATTTATTTTTTCCTTTTTTTACTTTTATTATTACGTTGCGGATTAATTTGCATAGAAAAAAATAACTTGTTATAAACAAAAATAAGAGCATCCCAGGAGCGAGCGAGCGATCGTGAGCGAAGTGGAAAAATCATCGAATGATATACAACGTTTTTATAGACTTCGTCTAGGTAGATTGAATCAATAAAATTTCATTTGCATTGTGTCATAAAGAAAAAAAGGACATTGGACGGTGTTTGAATAGCGAATGAAATTAATTTCATCGATGAGTTTAATATTGAAACGTTTAAAGCTCTACTCAACCGGTTAACATTTAATATCTTTCGTGGGGAAACAATAAATAGGATCGCTTTTATCTCTAATTATTGTATATTTTCCAATTCTTCTTTTTGTGGACGATTTGTCAATTAGTTAAATACATATGTATATATATATATTATAAATAAATATTAATAAGTTGACCGGTTGGAAATCTATCTTCCCTGATTAACGGGTTTAATAACGTCGTTTTAAACAGGACGCTCTTGACCTCTTAAATTATCTCGATCCAACGTCGTTTCATCGATTATCGAAAGTCGTCTAATTACGCGCACGTCACCCGTTCCGCGGAAGAGCCATCATTTCATGACGACCAAGGTAATACACAGAGAGAGAGAGAGAGAGAGAGAGAGAGAGAGAGAGAGAGAGAGAGAGAGAGAGAGAGAGAGAGAGAGAGAGAGAGAGAGAGAGAGAACACGAGCAACGAAGCAAAAAACGTAAAAGTAGAGAGAATAAACCATCTACGTACGATTACAACTTCCGTTGAATAATTCTCCCTCGTGAAGCGTTTCGACTTCGAAATAACGAATAAGTTTGTATTTACATTCTAATAAAGAAGTATTCGAATATGCACTTATTAAACTCGAATAACTTTTTTTTGTCATTTTCTTTTTTAACGGCACACCCTCCCTCCGCCTACGCAAGAGAAAGAAAGAAAGGAAAAAAGAAACAAGCAATGTCCAACATTTATAGCAACGGCAAAATATGTTTCACTGATTCATATTTTTTTTTATTTTTTCATATGAAAGACGAATAAAACATATGCATATCGTAATAAATGCACTTGTCTTTTATGTATATATGGAGCATCGATTTTGCATTGTAAATTTGTTTGATAATGGCTGTTATAACATAACCGATAATATTAAAAGAAAAAAAAAAAACAAACAAACAATGATAGTCGGTTAGTTATTCGTTTCGGTGGCACAGCGATATGAAGGCAATTAGTAATAATGAATACGTAAAATACTAACAAATTATAGACAGGAAAAAAACAAAGATTCGTATCTTCGAGTGGTTCGAATGCAAAGTATGAAAATGTGAGTACGCATAAATGAGGGGGAAAAAAAGAAAAAAAAAGAAAAGAAAAAAAAAAAGAAAAATAGTCGAAAGGAATACCCAATAGGTTTGTCAAGTGATACTCACGGCAAACCAATGGCGGGGTGGAGTATGTAGGAGAAGTGCAAATTGGTACTCGACCTTTGGTTAGCTTTACAAATGGGAATCTCCTTTAATTAATCGTAAACAAAAGCGTGTCATTTCAATTTACCCCGATAAGGGGTAACCTGAACCTTTCCCCGGCAGGGGAACCTTTGAATTTTCTTCTTTCATCCTACTCTCTTCTGTTTCTTTATGTTTGTAACCAATTAAACTCGACGCGACGATCGCTTTCTGATTTTTCATCAATTCACGTAATCGAGCGTTTAGATGGAAAGATACTTTTACTCTCTCTCTCTCTCTCTCTCTCTCTCTCTCTCTCTCTCTCTCTCTCTCTCTCTCTCACCCTTTTTGTTTTTTTTTTCATTCATTACAAACAACGTGCTCAACAGAAAATCGGACGAGTGCACATTTTCATCTCTTATTCTTTTTTTTTTCTTTTTTAAATCATTACAAACATCATGCTAAACAAAAAACCACACGAGTACACATATTACAAATTAATCGATCAATGTATATTTTCGATCTCATGTTCGACATCATGATCAACCCCTAAACTATCAAGAAATTCTGTTCTGCGCCGATGACGAAACGTCGAACGAATCTAGTATTCCTTGAACTTTTCTATGGGCCATCTAACGTAACACGATTATAACTTTACTTGACAGTTTCGAAACGAACGATCGGAAAAATTTCAGCGACTTTAACGGTTGTTTCCAAAGTACGCGACTCACAATTATCTTTTTTTTCCTTTTTTCTTTTGTTTTTTTTTTCATTTTTTTTTCTTTTCAATTTAATAATAATACAAATTTTTTACTTAGAGTATACCGAACCGACGTTGCTGCGTTGCGATAATCATATCCAAGGCAAACACGTACGTGATGTAATTAATAATTGTTTTCTTTCTTTTCTTTTTCTTTTTTTCGTAGATAAAAAAAGTTGCGAAATGATAAGAGCAGATATGAGTTCAGTAGAAACTAACTAAATGACTTCGTTTAATATTATTCTTCAAGTAATTTTATTTAAGAAAAAAAAAAAAAAAAAGATAAAAAAGGATAAAAGGAAAGAAAAATCATCAATTTTTACTAATTAAATCTCTTGAAAGAAACTCATTCTACCTGGATTACATACGAAAAGTTGGAGAAAGAAGAGTGAAAATGTACGAATAAAATTCTGTAAAGAGCACAATCAAATTCATTTAATCGTTGAGACAGACAGAGAGACAGAGCAGAGCAGAAAGAGAGAGAGAGAGAGAGAGAGAGAGAGAGAGAGAGAGAGAGAGAGAGAGAGAGAGAGAGAGAGAGAGAGAGAGATAAAGAGAGATAACCTTTGACAAAGGCCAAGATAAAATTGCAACGATAAACCGCGAGGATTCTTTCAGAGTAAATTTAAACTTCTTTTGTTATGTCAGGCACGTATTTTCCGTCAAGCCTTCTCTCTCTCTCTCTCTCTCTCTCTCTCTCTCTCTCTCTCTCTCTCTCTCTCTCTCTCTCTCTCTCTCACTCTCTCTCTCTCTCTCTCTCTCTTTCTCCATCTGTCTCTTCTTTTCTGAACGAGTCGCAGTGTGTCTTCGTTTGCCATGGATAAAACCGCATCTCCTTGATTAGGTCTTATCTCGTCCACCCACTGCTCGCCGATATTAGAATGAACAAATGCAACGCGTACAAGTTGCTTGAAATATGAAGAGCTTATTTCCAATATCTATATCTTAGATCTATATTTAATATAAACGGAAATCTTCCGTTATAAAGTTCTCGACGTTACATATGAATTCTTTCTGATATCAAAAATATATATATGTATATATATATATATATATATATATATATATATATATATATATATATAAATTACTACCCAACGCATTGTTATTTTTAACGGGTCTGAGCTACATTTTTGATAATTATACTTGTAATAATTTATTTTTTTTCTCGTTTTATGTAATTTTATATTCTAATTTTTTTTTGGTTCTTTTCCTCCCTTCTTTTTCCTCTTCTTTTCGAATTTAAACGATCGAGTAACGTTTGAAGTAATTATATAAGAAGGAGGTCGTAATATCGTTGAGTATTCGTATCTCTTATGATAAAAAATATTTTAGAAATGAAATATCTTCTTCGAACTGATTCCAACTACAGACAAAAGGTTACGTGAGTATCTAAATTTTAGATTTTAATATTTTCACCAATTTTTTTTTCTTTTTCTTTTTTTACCTTTAAACCGTAATGTTTATTTTTTGATAAAGTTCCACGGATCTTGATGGCGTCAATATTCATCGCAGATACGAAACGTTAAACTCAACAAATTCCATCTTAAATCCTAAAATTTTCAAAAATCGTTTGAAAAGTTAACTTTAGTATCGTGGAATTGTCGGAAAAACAAATATAAACTTAACATGAACGTGCGCTAATGTAACAACTTCTCTCTACTCCTGTCATCCACCCTCCCTTCTCCTCCACCTCCCTCATCGTATTTCCCATAAAAGAACGAAAGAAATAAGAGGAAATAAAAATAGTGTTCACCAATTTCGCGATATATTTATACAAAACGAGCGTGCTCGCCTCTACGTTGGATAACAAGCACCGTAAATCGTTTTAATCGATTTTAATAATTAATCTGGTCGGCTCGTTCAAAAGTTTTCTCTTCGTGCGAGGTGACGAATGGTAACAAAGTCGGCTAGTATTTTTTCGTAGTGAAAAAAAAAATTAAACAAATAAAATAAAACCAAAAAGAACAACATCCTCGATTAACTTTGTAAATTGACTGGACAATTTTCGTTAAATAAAAAAAAAAAAAAAAAACCGACAAATATTTGTATTTATATATTCCACAACTTGAAGAAATACTTGATTTATCGTAGTCGTAAATGTCAAAAAACAAAAAGGAAATAAAATAACAATAAAATAACAATAACAATAAAGAAAAGAAAGTAAGAAGAAAAACCTTCTTGTCTTCTTTTTGTAAATAAAAAAAAAAAGAAAAAAAATAAAAGAACACAAAAAGAAAGAGAAGTAATACTGTTCGAGAACTTGGGCCAACTGGAACTATTTTTGATGTTGTATCTATATTCAAAAGCGCTCACTGTGAATTTTCGACCGTACAACCGTTATCGGCCCTGAAAATACCACCCACACAGTTTTCCTTCTCTCTCTCTCTCTCTCTCTCTCTCTCTCTCTCTCTCTCTCTCTCTCTCTCTCTCTCTCTCTCTCTCTCTATCTATCTATCTATCTATCTATCTATCTATCTATCTAACTATCTATCTATCTATCTATCTTTAAAATTCTTTGTACCACTCGTATATTATATCTAATCCATAATTAATTCTTATTTACTACAACAAATATTCGAGATAATATATAAATATTTACATTTAACGAAATGATCGTACTATAACGTGAGAGAAGAGATATCATAAATTAAATTACATTTAAAGGTCGTTCGGTTAAAACTTTTGTCATCTTGTATCGGTATCTCCATTTTTGTCAAAACAGTAATCTAACTGGATAATACAGGTGAAGAGAATAGCGGGGAAAAGGAGGGGATCGAACGATCTTCTCGCTCCATTTCCGTCAACGACTATTGTTTAATTAAACAAGCCGGAAGATGAAACGACGCGCCAACCAAATAGTCTACTTCCAGTGCAACTATTTCCCAATTCCTCATCGCTTGACTTCACCAAAGAGTTTTCCCCACTATACAAACGCTTCGAAAGAGTAACCTATAGAATATCATCGCATACAAATATTAGAAACTCTAATGTAACAATATTAGAAACTACTGGATGTTTACTTCGTGTAGAATTTATTTTATTTAAAGCTGTTATCAAAGACTGCTTTTAATCTTCAAAGGAATATTACACACACACACACACACACACACACACACACACACATATATATATATATACACACCTATAAACTATTATAAAAAATCACGTTGATCACGAATGAAACTTCACTACAATATTTGTTGTTTTTTTCTTTTTTTTTTTTCTTTTTGAGAACAATAAGAGAAACATACACGATTCGAAGTTTATAAATTATGATTTAATGTAAGAATTAATTAATTAACTATTTCATATTGAAATAATAAATCAATATGATGAAAACAGTATTATTGAAGTGAAAAAAAAAACACTATTTTCAAGATAAAACGAAGTGAGTTGTTTTTCTTTTTATAGTGATAGACCTTCTTAGTTATATACACACGCGTCAACATTTTTTAATTACCTAATCATCTATGTCATATTTGACGATTAAATACCTATACAACGTCTCGTTCATTATTACTAATTATCTAACAAATAGATTAAACAATTTCAATGACAAATAATACAAATAAATAAATCGATGACTCGGTTCGTACTGTGAAAAGTATTTGAATGATTTAAAAAAGAACAAAAAATCAAAATTTTCGTTCGTCTCTGAACCCTTCGAACGAGAAGCGTTAATCCTTTTTTATAGTTCTTCTTCATCTTCCAAAGAAAAATCAAACAAAGAAAAAAAGAAGAAATAATCCTATCGTCTAAGGACGAAAGTTGACGTCATCCTTGTGTGCGTTCAAATACGAGAAGAATAAAATAGAGACGGTTACACCAAGGAGGAACAGCACTTTCATTCGCAAGACAGTGGGAGTATAGTAGAAACAATATTAACTGTTAAAAGCTCGACGTTTCTTTGCATCGGATTTCTTTGCCACAGCGGCTCGAGAACAGCTAATGGAATAAACTTTCTTGCCGTTTCTCCCGAGTCAACGAACAAGAAAAAGCTGCTGGCTACCTATGTACCGTACGTATCCACGTACATAGGATATGTACATACAATTCCAAACTTTCCTACGTTACATAAAATCTGATTTTTAATTTAAACAAAAAAAAAACCGACTTCAATTTCAATCAAATCAGGAAGGAAGCTGAGTAAGCGCAGGAACCTTCGCGCTCTATCTCCGATCATTCTCTTATTCTTAAACGCGGCCCGATCGATTCCGTAAATTTTTCATTGACCCATTCGCCCTTTTCCTTGTGATTCCCGAATACCAATCTAAAATTTTCATCGGGGTCTCCCATCGAACGCTCTTCATACACGCCCGATAGTTCAATATTCAACAACTATATACAGTACGGAATATTCGCGTGGAAAGAACGAGAGGAAGAAAAAAAAGAAGAAGAAGAAAAAAAAGATGAAAAAGGAGGGTTCGGGGGGAGGGAAGAATGAAAGAAAAAAAGAAAAAAAAATATGACATACCTACCTCGATACAATATGATTTGATTTGATTTGAATCGTAATAAGTTTCGATCCGTTTTTCGGTCACGCGATCCTCTTTCTTTCTTCCGTAGAGACGGAGGAAAACCCGTTTCAGCGGCTAGATAGGTGGTCGTGGTATCGGAAGTTCAAATGAAGGATGAAATACATCGATAAATTACGAATAGAAGAGATGTTGATAAATTTCGAAGTCGAAACTTTATCGCATATACACATACATGTGTATACGTATGTATGTATGTATGTATATATGTATGTATATATATATATATATATCGATGTCGAACAGTAACCGTTTAGAAAGAAAATCCGCGCACGTGGTCGAACGTTGTCAAAGGACAGTCGCGACACAACAACACTCACGCGACGAGAGCTCGTTGCTCACTGACTCGAGAGAGGCGCGCGCACGCGGCTTCCTAACTTCGCGCTATCCCTTCTACTGACTCGTCGCTTGACTTACCCCCACTCCATCCGACATTACCACTACGACGATATTTATCAATTATACGCATATCGTTCGTCGAAAAGAACATCGAGATGTTGTGTCAAATTGTTTTTCCTTTCTTTTCTCTTCTTTTTTTTATTTTTGTCTTAAGGTAAGACAATTTTACGAAGAATCACTTCACGTCTCGTAAGAAACCGGAAAAACAAGAAAACAAGAAGAAGATAAAGGAAAAAGAAAAGAGAGATTACCGAACGAAATTGTTCTACGATAACGAGCGAGAATCACGTTGCCCCTTTTCATTTCTACGATCGATCTCCATTTCTTTTGTTTTGAACTTTTCAAAAGTTCTCGCAACTTGATCTCGTTCATTCCCGTCAAATGATTTATAACTTATCGACGAATAAGATAGATAATTTGTATTTATCGATAGATTATAATATCATCGCACTGTAGGAGAACAATAATATTTACATTTCGGAAGGATAATTGAAAATGATTATATTACTCATTTTATTATCGTCGTTTCGTTTAAAAAGTATCATGTTTGTTCCTATCGATGCCAACGGCAATAACAGGAAGTATTTATATATTTATATAGTATTGCGATTATAATTTGCGATCAAAGACGAGATATAAATATTAATAATTGAAACAATGATGAATAATTTAACCGTCAATAAATAAACATATGTAAAAGTTATTAAAACGAATTCGCTTTACGAACGAATAATCAATTATGGATCGTATAAATCGAGGGAGGATTTTTTTCTTCTTCCTTTTTTCTTTTTTTTTTTTTTTTTTTTTTAATGCGCAAACAAATTCGAAAATAAAAGATAAACGGAGTCCCGGCGGAACCCGGCGAGTCGAGTAGAAAGACAATAGAGTTAGAACGATGTCGCGAGACTCACTTGCAATAAATGCAAAACGACTTGACCCGGTGCGAGGTCCGAAGAAGACAAGACACGTATTGAAACGTCCTCGTCCTTCGAGGAGGAACTTTCGGACGAGCGTGCACAAGTACGCGAATGCACTTTACAATGGAACGAGCGGTCGTAAGCGCTCGCGCGCGCGCGCGCTCTCACAAAGCTGCACATGACAGCAAACTCGATTACAGCATTGCCATTAAGCAACATCAAACGCGTCTGAAACAGTCGTCAGAGAACGATCTAAAGGCTTTACTTACCTATCTAACGTGATATTCGAATGAGAACATTATATTTAGATTATATACGTAACGGATTATGTTACATAACTAAACATGTCCAGGATATACGTATCGTAAAATGTCAAAAAATAAATAAATAAATATATATATATATGTGTGTGTGTGTGTGTATATATACGTAGACTTTTTGTAAATTAGTTTCGTCGTATAGGACTTCTTTTTAATAAATTGTTTAGATAGAAAAAAAATGAAAAACGTACGAAAGGTATTAGCAAAGTATTAAATGGTAAAGGTCGAAGTTAATGTATAACAGACACAGACGTTATAGAGATAAAATAAAATCGATTTTTTAGTTCATTCGTGAGAAAATCGATCGATGAACTTTAATTTGTATTTGTCGAAGGATCGATGAAATCAAAGTTCATGGAAATTAATAAAAATACTTTACTGAAAAAAGGATAGAATTTCTTTTATCTTTGGAATTTTTCATATCATTAAATTAAACATATGAGAAGTTAAAATTAATGGAAATTAATGGAAAAAAATATAAATAAGATTCGTGTAAGTATCATCTGCGTAAATCTAGAAAGCGTAACCATACACAGATAGCTTGCACAACTCTTATGATTTAAATATTTCGATTAAATAACGCGTGCGTGTTTATTTTGTATTTTCCATATTCCATTGGTCTATCATCGCGATCGTTAAAACGTAACGCTTTTACTAAAAATAAATATCTCTTTATTTATTTAGTTTTTCTTCCGTAAACATTTCGCCAATCATTGATTTTAATATTCGAAGGTATTAATAATGTAATAAAAATAAAACAATATATTTCATCCAACGTATACGTTTCTTCAATAACCAACCTAACGTATTAAGCTAATGATTTAGAAAACAGTAGTTTATGTATCCTAACATTTTCGGCGAATAATAACTGTATTTACATGTGCACTCGACTTAATTCCCCTCCCCCCAAAAGAAAAACAATTCGTTAAACACAAATTTATTTTTTTGTTATCGGTAGATAGATAGATAATACGATTTAAATATATTATACAATCTATTTCGGTGAGAAAATTAAACTTATCTCGTGAAAGTAATTGTTTCATGATAAAATTAAATTAAGATTAATTGCCGTTGACAAAGAATTATGAACAAAAAATTTATTCGGACGAGGTAATTAAATAATCACCGCTTTAGCTCATTAAGAGTAGTAACATTACTATTAACGATCGACTTCGCCTCACACTGTGATTAATTTTGTCCGAAATAAATTTCCCAATAACTCCAATAAATATAAAATCTAGGACGATTTAAAAATTATCTTTCTATCTTTGTCCAAAATAACTCGACACAAAATACTCAAGTATAGCCGGTAGTATTAAAAAAAGAAAATAAAAAACAAAAATAAAGAAAGAAAGAAAAGAAAATGAAAGATTTAAACAAAGGCCATAAAAAAAATCATCCTCCAATTATCAATTTCGTTCCGTTTTAACGTAACTCTTATCTTTCTTTCATATTTCAAGATTATTTCTAGACGAGCGCCCATCGTCGAACAAGAAAGGAATAATTCAATGTATTATCCAATAAAATCCATCGAACGTTTTATTTCAAATCGTGTTTGATTAAAAAGTCAAGCTCGTTATCACGCACACTAGATACGCGTTTATCTCGCTTCATAAATAATTCGATCGAACGTAGATAAGGTTGTCGATCGTTCACCCAGTTATTACTACTATATTTTTTTTTTATTATTATTATTATTATTTTAGAATTCACGATAGTATCGAATAAAAATTTAAAAAAAAAAAAAACAAACAATAGAGCAACAAATACGTTGTTGACATCAACGGTGAAAAAAATGAAATAATCCATCGTTCTACCTTCACCCTCATTCTCCCTTCACGCTATCCCTTCCCTCTTCCATCCCATTCTCCATACTCTCTTTCTCTCTCTCTCTCTCTCTCTCTCTTTCCTCTCTTTATTGACCGAGAAAAAGTTATAGAGACGGACCATAAACGGTGGATTTTTATGCTGATCTGCCCAGCAAACAGCCTCGAACGAGCGAATTTTCGACTGGGTACGACAAAATTTTGATGTTTGTGCAAACTCCTCCGCATACCAAGCAGCGATCGGGATTCTCGCATCCGGAATTCCTTCCTCGATTTTTCTTTTCTTCGTGATCTCGTCCCGATTTCGACGATTTCCATCTTATTCTACCGATAAATATGTCCGTCGGACATTTTTATTTGACGAGAAATATTTAACGAAACTGACTGAATAAACGTACGATTGAAGACCTATAAACGCGTGGAAATATAAATCTAAAGAATTAATAGAAATAGAGAAAGAGAAAGAGAAAGATAGAGAGAGAGAGAGAGAGAGAGAGAGAGAGAGAGAGAGATCATCAAAAATTTACGAAAATTTTTCAGAAATATTCACGGAATTAAAAATATTTTCATCCCAAAACGGACGAGAAACGAGCAATAGTAAATCTATTAAGGATAACTGCAATAAATTGATTTTTTTTCCTAATCAATATAGACATTAATTTCAATCCAATATTGAATAAGATATAAAAAAACAATCCAATCTAGTTATTATTATTATTATTATCTAATATTAAATAATATTTCAAATAAAAACTTTCCGTCTTCCTTTTCTTATTTTCTTTTTCTTTTTTATTAATCCCAAAAATAAAAAATAAGTTATCGTGTAGAAATTAAATATATAATCAATTAATATGATTTTATTTGTTTGTTCGTTATTTTTTCTTTTTCTTTGTCATTTAATAAATAAATAACGAAATAAATTTGTAGATTAATAAAAGTATTTCACCGCATTCGTTTTCTCGTGAATATGCAAGCTGGTAACACATTCAAGGATTACCGAAACGTTCGCTTTGAAAGGACGCGTTTCATAACGCGCCGGAAAATAACTAGCTGTTAAAGGGAAATTAACTTTGCTTGTGATAATGTCAATACGATGTGTCATTGCATATTCGATGACCTTTGTGTGTACGAAATTTTGCGCATGCAAAAAGCTTTATCAAACTATTGATAAGAAATCGATGATCGAAAAACCTATTATCGTACCATCCGCATAAAATACTTAATAATAGTGCCTATACGATGTTTCAAAAAAGGAAAAAAAGAAAATTCATTTATCTAAATAAGAAGTGCCTACTGGAATCGCCAACACTGAGACAAATTATTTTTAAACATACGTTGAATAAAAAAAAAACGACAGATATATAGATATAGATGTCATAGAAAATATCTAAATAATATAAAATATATAGATGCTTGCGAAAATATTCAGCGAAATAAAATGACATATATATTTTATATTTTATTGCGCGAATAATATATATAAAATGAATATAAAAATGTAATATAAAATATTTAAATATAATGTTAAATTATACATGTATATTATCGAAATATATATATATATATATATATATATATATATATTTATATATAAATAATATATATATATATATAAATTTTACTTTACGTATCTTTCAAAAATATTTATAAATATTGAAAAAAAAATAATATGATGCTTCAATAATCTCGAAATTCTTAGAAATAGAAAACGTAATTCGAACCACGCTGATAATTATATTGATTCTCGCGTACAAACGATTAGATAATCTAAGTCATTTTAAATCTATTTATTTTCTTCCTCTTCTCACCAATCACTGGCTTGTTTGCCACCACTTATTATCATTAAATAGCTGCTACATATTTATAAATTTTATCGTGATAGTTAACGAGCTACTATTTCTAAACTGCAAATCCGAGGTTTCGTTTCGATCAGAAATAATATTATCGGCACGAGGTCGTTTTCCTCTTAAAACTGTTTTAAGAGAAAGTGAAAGCATATGCGTGTTTACGTGTACGATTATAACGTTTATCCATACTTTTTGATACTTTTACTACATTTTTAATACGTACTTATGATATTTCGATTTTGTAGAATAAAATATCTTTTTCCTCCTCCTCCTCCTCTCCACACCCCCATTATCTTTCATCTCACTTTTCATTTTGCATTTTCACGAGGAAGATATCTGTTTTTTTTCTTTTTTTTTTTTTTTTTTTGAAGTTACGCCTATGTCTCTTTAAGTTGTGGTCAGTGACGCGCTACCGTACGAACAATTCAAATTTAATGTCTCTTTTATGCTTACCATCATCCTACCAACTCTATCTCTCTATCTCTCTATCCCCCCCCCTCTCGTTCTCGCACGCGAGCGAACGCGCTTACTCTTGCCAATGCATTCCGTGATGATTCTTATCCCGAGATTGCAACTTTCAAATGAGCAACGACGTGTTCCCTTTTGGCCCAGTTTGAAAAGACGTGCCCTCCATCAGTCTCGATCCATCTCTAGATAACGCGTGTGTCAACTAGGAAAAGGGAGAGAAGAAGAAAAAGAAAAGAAAAGGGCCGTACCTTGACCTAAACTTGAAATTACTGCGTATAGAAAAACTGGTCTCTCCGATGTTAAATCTCCACGTTCAGAAATTTTCATTTCGTTTTATCCGTCAATAAAGGTAAATCCATGCTGTTACAATTGATAGGAAATATTTTCAAATAACTTTTGATATCAATTAACAGAATTTATTTACTGTGCGGGCGTTTTATATTTGTATTTTATATTTTATAGTTCTATACTTATATTGTGAATATATTAATTTCTATGAGAAAATATGAAAGCATATCATTTTACAACGTAATTATATTTAATATATAATTTCGAATAAATGTAGAGAGAGTATATAAATTTGTAATTAAAAGAAAGAAAAAAGAGTAACAAGAAAAAACAAAAAAAAAAAAAGATTTTTCTTTATAGTAACGATAAATGATACAATACGAGATGAACATTATTGAAATTTTCTGTAAAGAAATGACTTTAAAAAAAAAAAAATCAAACAAACGTATACATTTTAAATTCCGAAAGGAAAAAAGAAAAAGAAAAGAATCGAAACGTGTGTTCTCAATTTAGTTCGCAGCAAGGATTCGCCGTTTTTACTACGACAAGAAATCCTTTCCATTACGAAGACGAATGTACGGAATTACGAAGGAAAATTTAAACGCCTTGCCCATTTATTTACAAGAATTTTGAAATTATTTACAATTTCGCCTGGTTATATTCGGCTGTACAATACGGCTAGATGGAAATATTAGAACGTGGTGTGCCTACCTTTCTCTCTCTCTCTCTCTCTCTCTCTCTCTCTCTCTCTCTCTCTCTCTCTCTCTCTCTCTCTCTCTCTCAAACACACACACTCTCACGCTCTCCTATTTTCTGCTTTGTAATTTCAAAGGAAACATTTTCATTTATAACACCCAAGGAAAAATATTTCATCTCTCCGTTTATACGAATTCCAATTGTGAGACTAGCATGCAAAGCAAAGTTAACGTTTCTTACGTTTATATTGACGAATCTGGTAATAAAGATACCAAGAGCAATAAATCCGCATTATGGTTTCGGAGAACGAGAAAGAAATATTTAACGCTTCAAGTTAAGTGACGCCTATTCTATATTTATGCAAATTCAAAATCAATACGATCGAACGTATTCCGGGAAAGCCTTTGTAAAAAATATTCCAATCGTGTAATTTACATTATGACGCCGTTCGTACCAGATCGAATTTTTCGCACCATTTCTTCTTCGGACGTTTCAACTTTTGCAACTCATTTTCGCGATATCTGTTTTTAAAATCTATTTTAGGCAAGCCATAGCTCCCTCCGACCCCTCTAACCCGCAACTCTTTTCAAAATTATTTGTCGTCCGCAAAAAAAAAAAGAATTGTTTCGTAAGAAACGTGCAGCCCGATAAAATGTCTAATGCTAAAATTTCCTCTATCGAAATCATCGATGATTTTCAATTCTCGATCATTGATCTAACCGAACGAAGTAAATTTTCAAGAGATCAAACAGTATAACACTACTCGTTGATTATTAAATTTAAGATTAACAAAAATTGAGACGTCTTTATTAAAAATTTAATACATTTTTTGCAAAATATGCATCGTTGCATAATAAAAATAACATTCGCAAATAAAAAGTGTGCAATTATTGATTTAAAATTAAAAAAAATGCAATTTGATATATTTGTCTAAAGTAAAATTATGGAAAAATTATTTTAAGGATCAGCTACGTAATATTTTATTCGATAATGGTAAAATCTAGTTTAAAACAAAAAAATAACAATAATAATAACTTCGTAACTATCGATCAAAGATAACGAAGATACTGTACGGTTCGAAAGGTTTCTTTTTTTTTACGACAGATGTCACTATAATTTCGAAGAACATTGCAGCAGCGGCAGCTGCGCATCTCAAAGACGACAGTTGATGGTGAAAAAAGAGAGAGAAACTTTTGACAACAAGGGATACAAAAGAAAATAGTAATGATTTGTAATTACCAATTAATTATATACATATAATGTCGTGAAAATAATATACTTACAAATAGAATACGGATAGTTTAATGACTTGAACTATAATAACATTAACTGCATTCGAATATGTGTCAAAACATTTACGTACTTTATTATTGATTGAACTTAATTCTGTAACCGATTTGTTTTGTGCGAGGGAAACCCAATGGTACTATGATCTTGGATCGTAATGAATTTTATATGAAAAGAATTTATGTTAACCCATGAAAATAAAGAAAATCTACGATATGGCTTCTTGCTGGACGTGACAAAAATTTTTTACGTTCTCTAATCGTACGACTAGTACAGTGCTTTTAATTTACTGTTTTCTTCGTGTCCAACGTAAATATATTTGTTGAATATAATATGAAAATACATATATAATACAGAATATGAATTGCATAAATATAAAAATGCAAGTTGTAAATCATTATTAGAAATATTGACAAAAAACATTGTGATTTTTGTAACGATATAAAGGATAAACTACGTACTTGCAAAATGGGTTCTGAACAAAGCTCGCAAAGTGGTACTCAGAGTGCAAGTAATGGAAGATCAAGGACTGGACAACTTCGTCGTGGTAAAAGCGTTCCAAACAGCGAAAAAATACCAGAAGATACTCCACCTAGATGTACAAGTCCTGGTGCTAGCATTTGTTCAGATTCTGACCTACCATATATATCTTATACTGTAAATAGACCTATCGGTGACTCTCCAAAGATGAGCAATAAACAGTTACAATTATATAGAGGAAAAAGTTTAGGAGCACAGGATATATCTAGAAGGAGAAACAGCTTCACTCATAGGTATGTAGTGTTATTGATAGCTTATTAAAATTGTTTTTTCATTTATGAAATGTTTGTTTCATTATCAGTCATAGAAAACCATTGTCTGACAAACTTCACAATATTGTGGTGGTAAAACCAGCTGCATCGGATCCTAGCACGGAAAAAGATCCGGATCTAGTCAAATTACAGAGTATTCCCATGTTTCTACCAATTATGCGTGGAACTCTAAATCTACCACCAGGAGTAAGAGATCCAGAAGTTCTTGAAAGATTGGATCCCATTGGATTATTTAATGTATGCGCCCGATATCAACACCATCTTAATACTAATGCACAAATGATAGCCGGAGAACAAGCAGCTCTATATATTAACCTTGAAGCTGAAGTTAACAGAATTTTGGGTCTGGCTGTAGAAAAACAAAAAAAATTTGCAAAATTCGTGGAACAACTAAACAAAATACATGAACTTAGTAGACAATTGACCAAATGTCATTCGCTTCTTAATCAGACTTTAGAGAGTCTTGAGACACTTAATAACTTCTTACCAATCGAAGACAGATTAGAACCATTTGTATGGACGACAGGATAAATATAAACATACCAATCACGAATCTAATAGCTCGAAAAATATTCTTTCAGCTTGATGCATGACGTACAAAAATTTAAACTCTAGAAATGCCTACATAGTTCTATTCTCTGTCTACAAATCAACATCCTATTGTAAAACTAGATGCGAGTAGAATGAATATGAAAAAATTTATAACTATACTTATAAGCAATTTGGATTGTTATCATTTTTGATTACAAGGTCTATCTGCACACTATATTTAGTCACATAGATTTCTAATATTTACACCAATATTCTATATTCTATACAATGCGCTTAATCTTGAAAAACAGGGATTTGTATGATACATCTATTTTCATGTGAATTCAATGATTGTATAATAAAAAAACAAAGAAGTACAGGGATTTAAGAGAATGGAGCTAGAACTTTTTTCTTCTAATAATATAAATATATACATATATTAAAAGCAATATAATACAAGGGGATTTACTTTATTTAGAAGAAAGAAGTAAATCACTCTTTTTATGAATTCTTAAAAACTGTTAGAGATATTATAAAAATGTGTCTATATATATATATATATATATATATATATATATATATATATATATATATATATAAGTGTTAAAAATAAAACAAAGAATAAATAAATTTTGAATCATTTATATATATTTTTTTTATAAATACATACCCTAAATATCAACATCAGCAGACTGCTTAGCTTTCAACTGTCTGTATGCTGCAATAACACTGCTCTGTTCTTTTTCCAGTTGTCTCCTTTCGCTAGCTGGTAGATTTTTACGTTTACCAGATCTATCAATGGTAATCGATTTTGTGGTATTGCTACTGGATGAACCATTCTTTGTGAATAAAGAATGTAGAAGCAGATTTTTCTTTCCTGGCTATTGGAGAAAATACTTTAATATAAAAAGTAAAATATAGACATATCATATATCTATAATATATATTTAAGTTAAATTGTTAAAGGGTACCTTGATGATATCCGTGAGATTGGCTTTTTTAGGTCTAGTAACTAATTGAGGAGGTGCATGTACTGTTTCTCCAAATTCCACATCGTCTTGAAATGTTCCAAAATTGTCAATCAAATCCTCCTCCTTTTTTTTCTTCTTGATCAGCAACTTCTGCCTTCTTTTTTGAGACTTAGTAAGGTTCATATCACCTTCGCCCTCTTTATTCTTTTTCTTTTTCCTAATATTTTTATGTTTCGCCCTTAATCTCTCTAATTCATCCAACTCATCTTTAGGACGTTTAGATATACCTTCGACCTCACCAGTATCAGAATTTCTATTTACAACGACATCGTATTTCTTTTCAAAGGCAGTTTCATTAAGAAAAGCATGAGTCTCTTGACTGACACGATACAAAAATCGATTGTTACTTTCGTCGGGTTTTTGTTGAAATATTGGAACTGCCTTCTCTGGTTTTGATTTGGGATGTAAGGACTTTGGTTTTTCACCGCCGACGCATATCAATCCATTTTTCTTCCTTTTCCTTACTTTCTTTACTTTACTTATTCTACCTGACTTAACTGCTTCCTTAAGCCTAATAAGATTTTCCAAACTCTTTGGTATCGCTTGTTCTTGGACATCCTTCGGCGGTGCGTTTATTTTTGTCTCTAACCTACAAATTCGTAACAACGTTGCTAACCTCCGAAAACACTAACTTACAATGATGATTACTCGAAAGCAAACTCACTCAGCTAATCGTTTAGCACGCTGTTTCTCAGGATCCTTGACGCCACGGTGCTTCTTTCCCGGAATTTTCCGACCCATTGTCACAAATAATATTTATTATTTTCAAAGTGACATTGAACCGACGTAAACCCACGTGGAAGATAATACAATTTATTTACGTGCGCATACATATAAACTAAAATGAGAAACATAAGGTATTATTCGTTATCCATTAGAACTTTTGAATAAAATATAAATACAAATTTACAAAATATTATCAATAACATCGAGATGATATCGTTACAATTTATGTCGTAAAATGCAAATTTTGAAAACGTATTTCAGAGTATCTCGCCAGATGTCCCTTCAAGACTACTTATAATTCTCACGCAAAAGACGTCTATTGGTTATTTATTGTTTATGACGTTTAAAAATAAAAATAAAAGAAAAAAGAACAAAAAAGGACGAGTTTTGTGATCTTACGAAAGAACTTTTCTTCCCAAAAACATTCGCTTCAAGCCACTTTTCTAAGTATACCCTGAATATATAGTATTTGATTGTTAAATATACGTTTAACAATCAGATAAGTAAAATAACATCAATGCCATTCTAAATATACATTCAAATGACCATCTAACCTAAAATGATAATGAATTTGGTTCGTTCGAAAGTTAATAACGTCAAAAGACAAACCTACGATAATTGGAAGGGCATACTCATGACCTTGAGACTATGTTCTAGCGATAACCAAAATACAGGAACGTCTAATGAACGAATCAAAGATGAACAAAAGGCTGATGATTCTCTCTCTATAGAGGAAATCACAGAGCCTACCAACTGCTGTATGTCTGGTTGTAATAATTGCGTTTGGATTCAATACGCCGAGAAGCTGAGTGACTCCCTTGAAGATAGTAATCTGGATGTACAAAAACAAATTATGGAGAAAATTCAAGATCCAAATATGAGAGCGTTCCTTTCGATGGAACTAAGGTCTCGGAATTTGACAAAATAGTAGTAAATAATAATAATAATAATTATTATTATTATTTTAAAAATGTGTACATACATTGCTTCTTTTAGATATCAAATTAAATAGAAAAAAAATTGAGCTTTCTCATACTTCGCATTAATACCATTCTTACTTTTTTTTATTTTGTTTTTTTATTTTAACACAACTAACTACGTCTATGTTAATTAACCTGCGAAAATTATTCGTTCCTAAAAGGGAAATTATGAAACAAAGTCATCAAATGATTGACAAAGCTAAGGCTTATAAATGAACACACGACGAAAACTTCGGTCGAACGTTGAATTCGAAAAAAAAATTGAAGAACAAATGTGAAAACACGGCAAATTAGTTCGGTAGTGTGTACGTAATACACGATGTACATTTGTACTACGTCGCAAATTATAAAAAGATAACATATTGTTAACAATACCGATTACCCGAATCCCATCACATGATGTTCATACGCAAGAATATCGAATATTAATGTGAGAGAGAGAGAGAGAGAGAGAGAGAGAGAGAGAGAGAGAAAGGAAAAAGATAGTAAAAATACAAAAGATCGAAAGTGTGAAGGTGCGCATATGCGTGCAGGTCATGTTATTTTTCACTTGCATTGAAAGTTCGTAATGTGCCATCTGGCGTTAAAATTACTCAAGTCGTTTATAACGAACGTCGGTAAGAAAGAATATCATCGATATCGAAAAATTGAACGAATTTTAAACGAAACGATATATATAAATGAATGGACGACGGAGAAGTATTGTTTATGCGAACAAAAAATCCCGACGTACGTACCTTCTAAGAAAAAGAGATCGAGTTAAGTTATCCCGTTGGAATTCTATTATTTTCGAATGGTTCGATTTAAAAAAAAAAAAAAAAAAAGAATCAATGAACCTCGAAACCGAATGTACCCACGTTCATTAATGTTCGTTTTTCTTTTTTTTATCGGTGGCGTCTACGTTCGTATCGACGAGTCCGTACGAACGTTAAACTAGTTATACTTTTATTCATGTTCCTATGCGTGTGTATAAAGCCACTTGTGTCTCGTTTGCGTCAGTAACGAAAATGTACCTTCTGTTTCGTACGCGCCGTTAATTTAAAGGACGTACTTTTACTCGGTTTGTTTGCGTTTTTTGCTTTTATACTTATCAATTCAGCGAGTCAATTTTAAAGACAGACAGACAGATAGATAGATAGATAGATAGATAGATAGATAGATAGATAGATAGATAAAGAAAACGACAACGTCGTAAAAGATCAGCGAGTGCATTTTATGTTAATTCAAATAAACGACAAGAACGATAAAAGTAATAATTAAAATTAAAAACGCACGCAACCCCCAAAATTCGATCATCCGTAAAAGCTTCCTATTTTAGCGCGTAAAAAAAAGACTAGAACAATTAAAACAACCTATATAATAATAATCCTTGAAATGGCTAATCGGTAATAGCGCGAGTAACTTCGGCCGATTGGTTAAACATATGAAAAGTCAGTTGAGCATACCGTTAGAGGAATCCAGTGAAGGGTAATATCAAGACGGAAAGGAGAACCGGATTGTAAAAGTTAATTAGATTTGAATAAAGTGATGTTGGATGAAAGTACATCTGTGGTGATGGAACGGGACAGGTAGAAAATGTGATCGGGTAAAAGGACAGGGTATTGGATAACTCGATACACAAAAAAAAGAACACAAAAAAAAGAGAAAGAAAAAGCTCGAACACACGTGGTTGTCGACCGAATGACTTTTTCACGCGTGGGTGTACGCACGCGTACGAACGTGACCGAGTGTGTACGAACACGCACGACCGTTTACGACTGCGTACGATAACGACACGCGCGCGTAGAAAGGAGAAAAAGAAAGGTTGAGAGCGAGATAGAGAAAGAGAAAAAAGAAAAAGGAAGAGAGAGAGAGAGAGAGAGAGAGAGAGAGAGAGAGAGAGAGAGAGAGAGGATTATTTTCGCTTTTGCCGGCACACGTATCTAAAGAGCCACGCACTTACGTATTCGCGTGTGGTTACAAGCGAACACCAACTTTTCTTCGTCGCTGCGTTGGCTTTTCTCGAACGACATATGTAACTGTATAGATCCACGTTAGTTGAGTGTATGCAGCTCGATGACGACGAATCTCGACGCGTGACACCGCGAAATCGTCGGAACGTGACTTTCGAAAAAAGCGAGTCAAAAAAAAATAAAATTGGAATAAAAAAGCGTGGAAGAGGAAAACAATGACGAAACGCGTTTATTATTGTGCGACGATGTTACCTACGAAATACTATTGCGCTATACGAAATACTACGCTAGTCGTGTATACGATAATGGCGCCATATTTTTTCTCACTTGCGGAAAGCTTTTCTACTTAACGTACGTGCGGAACACGAAGTCAATAGTGCGTGGAGAATTTGAAAGAGGTGGAAACGGCGAAGAAGAGAGGAGAAAAGTGAGGAAAGAAAGACGAACGGAAGTAGCGGTTCCTTTCGCGGTTCTGACCGAGAGTGAGAGATACCTACATAAGAGTAGAACGCCGGCCGGTCTTATAGTTCGTTTGCTGCTTCCTTCGTTATATAGTGTACCTATTGTTTTTTCTTCGTTTATATATATATATATATATATATATATATATATATATGTACATACACACATAAATATATAATTTTTTTGACTCCATTTTTGACCACGTCGAACAAGTTTAAAGCTTAGGACAAATTTTCGAAGAAAGCCTTTCTATCCATGTTATTCGTTTCGATCGACGCGTATTTGTTAACGGAGACTTTCCAAATATATCGTCATTTCCTTTTTTTCGAAACGTCGTAACTGTAACGATCGAAATTCGAATAATAAAATGTCGCAAGTTACTTGGCGATTAAACAAATAGAAATAATAATTCTTTATTAACATGATCGTATTAGATTGAACGATGTTTTATATCATATTCGTAATGTTACGAATGTTGATTTATTTTAAATTTATTATTTAAAACGATCTATCCATTACGACAACCGCAATAAAGGGGACGATGTTAGATGAGAATAGAAAGATCGATGTAATAAGTTTTCAACGATCGTTCGCGACGACAGATGCGATCATTGTCCTCTGTTAAAAGTAATTTTGCAAGGGTGTTCGGTTAAATTTGAGATCGAACAAAACAACAAAAAAGGGGGAAAAGAATATAATAATAATAATAATAATAATAATAATAATAATAATAATAATAATAATAATAATAAAATCAGGGCAAAAAAATGAAGAACGAGGAGGGTGTGGAACTACTAGATGGACGATGGACGTTTTTTCACAGTTGGTTTAGTTGACTTTCAAGATAATCGACGAAGAGGAGTAGAAGATAAATGGATTTTAATTAGATAGATTAGGATAATAAGATATTTAATTTCGATAATGTCCCGTTAAGACGATGGACATGGCAAGAAAAAGTATATAAACAAGGAATTAATTTAATTACACGCATTGCGAGTTAATATGAACATATTCAAACGATTGTATATAAAAGTGAATTAAGTAACATCGATCAAGAGAGAGATAGAAAGAGAGAGAGAGAGAGAGAGAGAGAGAGAGAGAGAGAGAGAGAGAGAGAGGGAGAGAGAGAGAGAGAGAGAGAGAAAAGAGAGAAGGATGGAGGATTGAGAGGATCACGAAATGCCGACGATCGAGGAGAGGCTCGCATCGAGGAGAAACGCCAATGAAGAACCAGAGGAACATACTGATACCAACACGGGACAACCGAACGAATTGAATGTATCGGAATTGTTGAGACCCTGTGGCGATGGTCGCGAAAATGTTGGTGAATCCTGCCTCGAGGAAACCGGAAGGAATGATTCTTCGAGAGAGAAACGTAGTCTTCTTGGTAATTTTCAAAGAAGAGCCTTCAACAGGATCAGCTTTAGAGGAGAGTCCGGACCTCTTTTGACCAGGTTAGAACAAACTTTAAGCTTAGTTATCTATTTATAATTTTATCGTTTTGGTATTACATAGAGAGAGAGAGAGGGGGGGGGGAGAGGGAGAGAGAGAGAGAGAGAGAGAGAGAGAGAGAGAGAAGGCTATCTATTTTGAGAATTTTTCGATATAGTTCGAACAGTTTTTTGTTCTTATAGTTTTTCACAATAATGGCTCTTTGAATAATGCTTTTTATAATATTAATTCTGTAATAATAAAAATGATTATAACAACAACAACAACAACAACAACAACAACGACAACAACAACAACAACGACAACAACAACAACAATAATAATAATAATAATAATAATAATAATAATAATAATAATAATTTGATAATAAAGTTATTCGTTTGGTAATTATTGTGATGAATTTTTTGTTTTTGGGTCCTACGTAGAGAACAAGAATTGAAGGATTCTTTAAATTATATGTGTTTGATGAATTTAGATATAATGATAAAAAAGAAACACAAAGTGAGAAAGATTTTTAATAACGATTATATCTTAAAGGTTCTTCTGCTAGAATGTTATTCAGTAATTTCTAATTTTTCTTTCGTTTTGTTACCGGGCTAGAATTCTTCGGTCTAGTCGTTATTAAAAAATTATAAATTATGCAAAGTAATGAGGGAAGTTCCTCTTTTATTTTTTTCGAGCATTATAAAAATATCACAAAAGTTATCTTTAAATTTGACATTTCCCTCCAATTATCGCAAAATATCGTAAACGATGCTACGATGATTGTTGGGAGCGAAAGAGAAAAAGAAAACGTAAGAAAAATAAAAACAAGGAAAAGAAAAATAAATGGAATACATTTCGAATTATTGCATCTTATCGCAAATTTTTCTCAAGGACTGTTGTCCAATGAGTTAAATAGAATAGTACGTCGAACGTTCTCATGCTGTTCGCATTCGATCGTAGAGCTTCTTACGAGAAATGAAGTTTTGCTATTTTCGAAATCATTATTTTTACAAAAAGTAAGCGCTAGCGAGAAATATTGGCATTTCTAGTGATAACCATCTTCTTCTTTTTTTTTTCTTTATATATATATATATATATATATATATATATATATATATATATATAACTTACAATTTATTTTTGAAATGGAAAACATACGATAAATTGATCTATCGGATTACACGATAGAATTGTCATGTGTAGTTGTCATTAGACATTTTCCCAATTAAATCTTTTGCAGTTTATCCCAATTAAATCTACAACTGTTACTATTGAGGGATCAGTTCCGCTAAATGTGTTTTAAGTGGTCTTCTTGTTAACGGGCAGTTTTAAACAAAACGTTAACTGGTATGTTCAAATAATTTTTCCAGTTTTGCCTGTTAATTGTTTAAGTATCGTTTTATTTTTTCCCCGATAGATCTTATTTTCAAATTTCTACGTAGATCCATCGTTACGGATCAATTACATCGTACATCGACGGACTGTGCTAAGTATAATCGATTGAATAGCTTGCATTATTTCGATATGATTTTTAGTTTGCTACAGCCCATAACTCGATACCATAGGTTTAGATGGATTTTATAATAATATATATATATATACACATATTAAAAGTTTGTTTTTAAGATTTTTATTTTCGAATCTTACCAAGATATTGTTAATTACCCTGTTGCACTCGTTCTATTGTATTAAGATTAGTTGCCTACCGTGTAAGTTAAATTATGACTGATAATTTACAGCTTGTCAATAGCTACTATGGCGTTGAAACATTTAACGCTATATATTCTACCCTTACTCGGACAATTTTATATAAAATGTTATTTTGCACATTTAACGCGTGCTGATGTTTCATTACGATAGTTTTTCACGTGGCCGTACTTTTGATGTCTTATAAATTGCAGGATATCACGATTTGCTTTGCATGACTCGATTGAAATGTTGGCGTTTAAAAAGTTTGCTAATCTTTAAAATATCTTCGTTGTTATCGTTTGGTACCAATTCAATATAAAATAACGAAGGCAACCTTTCTTTTGTTTTGTAACTCTAGCTGTATTACATTATTTATTCATTACACTTTTTTACCTAATTTTTTTTTACCTTTCAGTTTTTTTACCTTTTTTTACTTTTTTACCTTTAGTTCATGTACTATATCGTTCGTGTTCGTCTTAAGGCATATATACTACCTTATATTGGTTAGCTAATACTATTTTATAGCTTCTATTTTTTTTTTCTATCAATAAATATGATAATTAGTATCTTTTCCATTTAGACATTTAAAAAAACTTTTCTATTTCTAGAGAATCTAGTTTAATTTAGATTCAATTATCAAGCTGTTGTTTAATCGTTTCCTTACGATTTCCTGCAATAATTGTCTTAGTGGGACGATTACTTATGCTGTTATGAATATTGTCGGCATTTGTGACGGTCGGCTTGATTATTGGTGTTTTTTCTTCCATTAATACTTCGTACGTGTTAGTTGTTGTTATATCCATGGGCTATCTGTTAACACGACCTTGCTTATTCATCGTAATAACCGTTTGTTTAAATTTGTTTTTTAGCCTCATTATATATTTATATGCCGGTTACTTTACCAAAAGGTTGGCTTTTAGATTAAAAAAAAAAAAAAAAAAAAAAAAAAAAAAAAAAAAAAAAAAAAAAAAAAAAAAAAAAAAAAAACGGTATCCTGTATTATTTATTTAACTGGATTATTTGTTAACGTTATTTACGTATATATACGTTATTTACGTTACTTATTTACTTAAATCGTCGTTATACGTCTTATCTGTATGGCAGATATGATGTAACGTTTACACTATTAAATTACTGTATAGTAATAATAGTCTTACTTCTAAAACGTCTTCGTGATCAATTGAAAAATTATTTTCAGCTTAAGAAAATATTTTATTTTGATAGGACCTTTTTCTTATATCTACCGTATTTACCTTATGAATGATCCTTTCGTTACGGGTCATTTAATATAAGTTGAAAAGCAATCATATATTGCTGGTCGGACTGTTTATTGATTAAAATTTAATAATTTTATTGAATATTACAAGTCCGAATATATATATATATATATATATATATATATATATATATATATTTTAACAAAATTGTTACAATATCAAATCCATTATTTATAATACCCGGGCTATTATGAATAATGATTAAGACGACCGTGCAATCCGATAAATATTGATTAATTTATTAAATTGACCAGATATTATGAATATTGCTACATCCCCTTCGGGCAATTAAATTTTTTTTATTACTGTTTTTTTAGCCACTTTAATAAATTTCAGTGTTAGGGTTGAGTCATTTTAAGTAATTTTTTGTAATAAATTTATTACAAACACTCATAAATATATTAATCACACTATCCGTAACACAGACTTATTGATGAGAGATTAACTCATTACTGGCGAACGTAAACTGATTGACCGAATGACTAGCTACGCGATTGGATATTTGCATTATCAATTATTTATTGAACTTTCCTGAGTTTTCAGGATCACTTGAAACGATCAACAAAGTACTAAATGATATGTATAACACGCTAGTCCATACTCCATGGTTTCACATTAGAAAATATCAGGGAGGTTTTTTACAGATGAAAGAAAAACAAGAAAAGCAAAAAAAAAAAAAAAGAGAAAATAAATTAAAATGCTGCACGAGATTAACTACTTGTCGCATGAATTTACAATTCGATACTAAAAGCAATGCGCAACTCTGTCGAATGATCATGCCTCTCCTTTCTTCCCACAGCCCCTAACATTAACCAAACTCTCTCCCACCCCGTCTCTAATACTGCCAAAAAATCATTTCCTGCCAAAAGATCATTATTATCACTTTGACCGACGACATACGATATAGCAATTATTCATATCGTTTTGTTAGTTTGACGAATTATGATAAACAACTGTAAAATTTGTTATATTATATTATATTGTTCGATTTTATTTGTCGTTATTCATAATTGGCTAGACATTACAATTAATCCTCATGTTAATTACACGGCTCATAATACCAAGTATACGCTTGATAGTTTCCGTTATCGTATTCGCCTAGAAACAGTGAAACGGAAACTAAGTTTGTCATCGAAAGGATGCCCTGTAGTCATTGATAAATAATTTCCGTAGCGATACGAAGCGAAGTAGGTTAATATCGGATGTAAATATATGAAAGTCCCGTTAAAATGTTTGAAATACAAAGATTTAATTAAAAGGAATGTTCGAGTTTTATCGAATTTTTATCGCGCTCATCGATGACCGTTATCATTCGTTGTGCATTCTGCGCTTTTCTCTTTTCCTTTTCTTTTTCTTATTTTTATTCTTCTTTTTTATTTGCATGTTCGGTATTTCGCGATTTATCATTTAACCGGTAAAAGGAAAGAGCATACAGTTAAATATTTCCATTACATTACATTAATATTATGCGAAGATACGTTAGATATGTAATTATTAAAGAGAAGTAATGAAATATTCGATATTGGCCTAATTAGCGATTCATATCGGTTGAATTGGATTATCATATTCATCAGATATCGATGGAAACGTATCTAAAATAATCATATTGTATTTTCATTTAATATTATATTTCTATAAATATTTGTAAAATCATTATTACTTGTACGACTTTAAAAATCACTCAAAAAAAGTAATTCGATAAGAAACATGTGAAAACTCAATTTTTCATTCCTTTTCTATGTTCTTTTTTTTTAATTATTAATACATTTCATATGTGATCTATAAAATTTTATTCGATTTTAAATATTTTTTTGTTTGTATCTGTAAAATCTGTAAATATCTTTTGTTTTTCACTGTAAATTCAAGCGGTTCCGACGAACTACGCATATGTTTTGACTGTTTTTCTAGAAATATGAAAAGAAAAAAAAAAAAAAAATAAACGACGAAATTTTCGGAAGTGAGACTCGGTCGGAGACGTCGAGCCTCGGAATTTTCGTCGATAAGCTCGAAAATACTTCGTCGCTGAGAGATCTAGATCACAATGCGTTTTATGAACTCCGCGAAAATAGCATCACCATGTTCCCGTTTCCCTACCATCCTCGGCGGAAGTCTTTCTTTTGCTTGACGAGAATAGAAGTCTCTAATTGCGGAAACCGTGGCACGCCAAAGAGTATCAGGGAATCCCGTCCTCCTAGTTTTACGTCCGAACCACTTTGAAAATGTTTGTATTTAGACGCTACTTTGTTACTATTAATTCTTGCACAAAGAGAGGGAAACTTTTCTCAAAGAAAAGTAAATACGTTTCGCGGGCTCGTATATAATATACTTACGTGCAGTGTTTAATTAACAACGTTTTTTCGATTATGACGTATTGAGAAAAAAAAATTAATCGTTAGCTGTTGTGATCAAATTCATGAATTTAATCGATCGATTAAGTTAATTATTATACTGCTCATTAACAAGAAAAAAAAAATAAAAGATAAAAAAATAATAAAAAGAATAAAAATATATAAAAAAGAAAAATAAAAATAATCGATCATCGATCGTTAATTTTATGATCGATCTCCTAAAAATTCAAATTCCAACAAGCTATTAAATAAATTTAAATCATCTTAGAGATCGTTCAATTGAATTGTAATAAAAGTTGCGGAGTGATTGCATCGAAATGAACTCAAGGCAAAGAAACGGATCGTCGACGAAAGATCCCAAAAGGACGTTCTTGGCCTAGAAAACGAAAACTGTCGGCCGCGAAAATCGTAACGTTCGTTCTCGAGACAGTGCCAGATCGCGAAACATTTCGCACGAAATTATTTTCTCTGAGGGTAATACGCTCGCGTCGATCTTTCGTCTCTGTCCATTATAATAGAATAATCGACGGCGTCGAAAGATATGAATGTAATACATTTAAGAAATACCATCAATTGTATCAATCTCGAACGCATATTTTGTTATCTGTAAGTTTTTCATTCAATTTTTCCCCCCTCTTTTGAAACGAACAAAATAAATTTAAGTAACGACGTCGATCGTATTAATTACGTACGTCATTTTACCTGACCTTTCTTTTCTTCTTTTTTTTTTCGACACAAAGGAGATAAATTCGTGGAACGACGTCGATCGTATTTAATACCGTATGTGATTTTTTTTCCGGCATAAACAAAATAAATTTAAGGAATGACGTCGATATATCGACATTATCCCGACGTTTCGAGCATGTGCATTAAAGATAATTTTTCTTTTCTTCTTCTTTTTTGAACGTCTTTTTTTCTTTCTCTCCCTTTTTAAACGGTTTATTTCATCGCGAACCTTCTATTCTCCGTTCAATTTTTTTTTTTTCGACAGATCCAACTATTCCAATAAGACAGTAGAGTATTATTCAGCGTGTAATCTCGCCGGCCTTAAGCGGTGCCAAGCCGACGCATAGACGACACGAAGTACGACGAAAATCGTTTCTCT
This sequence comes from Dolichovespula sylvestris, assembly GCA_918808275.2. Taxonomy (NCBI): domain Eukaryota; kingdom Metazoa; phylum Arthropoda; class Insecta; order Hymenoptera; family Vespidae; genus Dolichovespula; species Dolichovespula sylvestris. The sequence continues at coordinate 4,015,783 of OU964969.1, forward strand.
ACTCTCCGATGACTCGAAATTCGATCGCGCAGTACTAGACGAGCTCTTGTTCGTTAACGAGCGAGTTTAATTAGTTCCGTGCGTCTCATTAGGAAATTTCGTCTATGATACGGCACCACGCGAGAATGTTCCGTGTATTTCAACAAAAATATATAACGATATCGTTTCTCGCGTTACACTGAACCGATCCTATTTAACGCAATATTTTCCGTGCGATTGAATATTTAAAAATACAATCCGACGGCTCTAAAGATTTCCGTATTGCGTTTAATCAAATTCGTAGAATTTTACGCGAGGCTATAAACCATTGTAGAATTCATAAAAAAGTTTGGAATAACATTTAAACACGAGAGAGACTTAGTTTAAAAGTGAAGTGGACGCTAGCCAAAAGAAGGGAAAGTGAGAGTGCGAGTGAAGGAAAGGGGAAGGGGAAGGGAAGGAAGAGGATTGAGAGATAAACGTTTGAATAATAATAATAGTGGTGGAAGTGGTAGTGTGGGAGGTTTGGGAGATAAAAGACGAAGAAAGGAAAAGAAAGAAACGATCGAGAATAATTCGATCGTTCGAGATCGAAAAGCCGAATGTGGTGCAAACGACTGATCTGGATTTTTCTTTGGCTTTGGACTGGCTGCGACGTTTGGCTTTAGCGATGGAGCGAGCTGAATGGCAAGCAGAACGGAGTGAAGAGCCTTTGGGACAGCTGAACTCTCGGTAGACTGTCCTTAAAGCGATCGCTCTCTGCACGGCCATCTTGAATAAGATTTAATTTTAGATGACCGAGCCTTCTTCTTCGTGGCTACCGAAAGCCGAACGAGAGATATACATACATACTAAAGTACGACAGATCGACATTGACGAGATAAAAAGGAAGGATTAACGCATCTTATTTTTTCTTACGTTTGGATTGCGTATCTTTCTTTTCGTTTTCTTCTTCTTCTTCTTTCATCTATTCTTCTTTTTCTTTTTTTTTTTTTTACTTAAGAAGAAACCTCCCGTCTTTCCATCTTTATGTCCATCATATTCGCGGACGTCACTTCTATCGCGATAAGAGAGACCATCGAGAAGAGAGACGTTTGAATTTAACAGAAAAACAAACATGGCCACGGCAACGTCAATCCCGCCGAGTGCGTCGGACGGAGAAAAACTACACCACCTTGGGGATGGAGGAACGGCCTTCTCCGGTTTGCGCAGAGCACTCTCCCAAGTTTCGATGCTCGTCCTTAAGGCCACGACTTCCGGAGAAGCCGCTTGGCGAGAGGAATTACTTAAGTACGCCGCGAGTCTAATAAGACGATAATATTTCCACGACTATCTTTCTAACTCGAATATTTTCTTTGATCTTCGATAACAGATTGATGATAGTAATGATATCAAAAAGTATCGATATAAAAGATACAGTGCAAATAATTAAATTAAGGGTGATCGAAATAAATCTAAATTGTAGAATAAATTTTTTCTGTATCATTCTTTTTTATTTTTTATTTTTTCTTATATTTTATATGTGTATATATATGTGTATGTATGTATATATATATATATATATATATATATATATATATATATATATATATATAAACAACGTGAATCGTTTGAGTAACGTGCAAAAATATACTGGACTAACATTTATAATCGATTTTATTGAAAACAAAAAATTCAAAAATACAAGAAGAATCATACGCAAAAAGTTTATTCTACAATTTCGATTTATTTATTTAAGAGGGATCGCATACTTTTCAATTCTATCATAATTACTTGACTAAATCCCATATAAAGAAAAACATACATAGATAAAATTCGTTCATCAAATTTTACACAGAATTCGAAGGGTTATGATAAAAAAAAAGACAATAAAGCATTTGTATAATTTTGTATAAATTTGTATAGATTTGATGATAAAGAATGATAAATTCTTTTCAAGGAAGCCTATTGAGATTAAAGAGAGAGAGGGAGGGTGAGAGACTGAAAGAGAGAGAGGGAGGGTGAGAGACTGAAAGAGAGAGAGGGAGGGTGAGAGACTGAAAGAGAGAGAGAGAGAGAGAGAGAGAGAGAGAGAGAGAGAGAGAGAGAGAAAGTGAGTGAGTGAGCGAGTGAGACGGAAAGAATCGTCGATTTAACGAGCCAAGAAAGAAGACATAAAGTCGCGAAGTGAACATCCGTTTAATCTAGACCAGAGACGATCGCCGAGTTACAATCTCGCCCGACGGTTTATATCATTAGGTTTATTGCCACCGGTTATCATAATCGCCGACGATTTCTTGTCTCGTCCAGACGGACACGATTCGTCCCGATGAAGATAAAGCAAAACGATGAATATCTCTCTCGAAATTTTTGTGAAAATAATTTCTTTAAAAACAATTTTAATTTAATTCGATCTGCGACTTCTCAGGAACACCAAAAATTTTTTAAGCGATTGTTCATTGTATGTGTGTGTGTGTATGTATATATATATATATATATATATATATATATATATACTGAATTTAAATTTATCATCCTGAATATATCATGTAATGCAGACAATAAAATTAGATATAAAACGAATGATTTTTTTCTCTAGGTATCTTTTTTTAAGTTACCAAGGCCATCGATGTCTTTTTAAACGAAGTCGCAAATTTCTGTTAATGCGATCTTGTACCTGATAACGAAACAAGGTCGGTTACCTATAATAATGTTTGAATGTCGTTGAAATAACAATAGAATAGTTAATGAGTTAACATTATTTTCGAAAAATGTGCAAAAGGAGAAAAGTTCGTAAATCATAATCGAAAAATTATTCTTTTTTTTTTTTTAGGTACTTAAATTAAATTAAATTAGACGCTTAAAAAGGGGGAAGGGAAAAGAGGTTCGATTTCTGTGATACCCTTCTATCATAGATATTACACCTCCTTTATAAAATACAAATATAATTATATAGAAAAGAATAATCGTGAAGGTGACGAGTTCAAAGAAATCGAAGGCAAAGACTCGTAGCCCCTTTGATGTACGATATGGAACCAGACTCCTTATTTCGTAAACATACGTCGTCTCGTTGATCTCGATCGTCTAGACTTTAGCCTTTAAAGCTAGACTAACGTCTTCGAAAAATACTCTTTCTTTTAACAGCGTTTTATTTCCAACCGATCTTACCGAGACACGGAGTCTCGGCGACTCCGACTATTTATAACGATGCTCAAAATCTATTAATAAAGAGGCTATCGAAACGACGAGATCGAAAAACGTTGGAAACAGTGGATTGACCTTCGACCGATGACGGTTCCTTCTTCGAGATTCAAGTTTCACTATAAATCTATTACGTCGATTACCTTGATCCATATCGAATCTAACGTTATCAATTATTAAGAACGATCGAACGATCATCCGGTCCAAAAGAAATTGAATCGTCGTGGATCGATCGTAAAAAGTAAATGAAAAATTTGTAGGAACGGATCATTTAATTTATAAATGCGTTCAATTAATGTATTAATTAGATCGACTTCTTATTTGCAAACTTCTACGTCATTTATAATAAATCGTAGAAACTATGAATCATTAAAAGAAAAAAAAAAAAAGAGAAAAGAAAAGCCGTGATTCGTTTCAATGGCACGATTCACTGGCAAGTTGCCGTTCGACAATTTCGTTGTGGCGCCGCACCTTTAAAAGCATGGCCTAGACTAAGCGATAAATTAGAACATGATATATTTTCAATGATATTATAGTTTTAAGCAGTAAAATACTTTTTCGTCTTAATAAAAACGTACGCTATAGTCGTCATTTGTTTTAGTGCGAAATAAACAAAAAAAAAAAATCATAGAAAATAAAAAGAAATCGAAGATTTCGCGATTTCGCATTTATCGATAAATTGTTTGTTTTGCGTTCATAAATTATGACTATCACGATCATCGAAATAGAAACAGAAGATAGGTTCTCAATTTCAAAAATAAACAGCGATGATCTCGTTTATACAAATAAAAAACGTTTTATCTTTATACTTTTTTACGATTAGGTACGAGTGGAATCTCATTTATTTTGTTATATATATATTTATTTTTTTTTTTTTTTTAAGTGAAACAAGCCATATAATACGAACAATGCAGTATATCATTTCAATTTTAGTCAATAGCTACTCTTATATACATTATCTGAAGGATCATTAACGACCATTATAGATTGTTTTTATATATAGATCGTAATTGCTGTATATTTTAACTTTTAAAAGCCAACGTAAAAGAAACTAGGTTAATATAAATGAGATTTTATCCCAGTATATCATCTTTTTTATTTTTATATTTTTTTATTTTAAAAACGAATAAAAAGAAGCAAATGCAATTAAAAGTTTTTATTACTAGTTAATATTGGATAAATATCTATGTTTCTTTTTTTTTTTTGGAAGTGCTAATAACATCGCGATGGTTACGATAAATAACATTATTTTTAATGAACTGCAATCACCTTTAGATGAGGGATAAATTTGCTTGATATTGAAACATTTGAACGAAAATTTGTAAAGCGCATTTCTTTATAATTTGCAAAGAAGTATTTTTATTACATCATTTTCACGTATTTTTCTAATACTCCCATCTCGTTCAAAGTAAATTAGCATATATATATATATATATATATATATATATATATATATATATATACATACATACATACATACATACATACATACATATAAATATTTTTTTCTTTTTGCTTTTTTTTCCAAAGATATCGTCAAACAAGATTCAGTTCTAGAAGAGTACGTAAGAGAGTAGTATTCAAGCATGGAGATTGCAACGTCGTTCAAGGAAACGTTGCTAAACGTCGTCGTCGTTACTTGCAGGTGAATTTTTATTTTTTTTTTCTTTCTTACAGAAAAACAAATCGAATTACCATCGAAATTAAAACTCGTTCATCTCGGTTAACGGTTTTTTTTCTTTTCTTTTTCTTTTTTTCTTTTTTTTTTGTTTTTTTTTTCAGGATATTTTCACCACTTTGGTAGACGCTCAATGGCGCTGGACGCTTCTCGTCTTCTCGATGAACTTTTTACTTTCTTGGCTCGGTTTTGCTCTGATTTGGTGGTTGATCGCATATAGCCACGGAGACCTTGATCCACGTAATTACAACTCGCCGAATTTTACATTTACTCCTTGCGTCCAAGAGATACATAGTTTCACCAGCTGTTTCCTCTTTTCCGTCGAGACACAGCACACGATCGGGTAAACGCAATCATTCTTACTTCTATTCTCGTTCTTTTCGTTTAGTACGAAATTGGGTTTTGTTTTTCTTTTGTTTCTCAACCCGCATGGAATGTTTTACTCTTTCTTTCTCTCTTTTATTTTTTTTTTAGTTGAAAGCAAATACGCAAAAATTATGAAGCATTCGTTAATTAATTAAGGCACGTAAAATTTGCATGAATTTAATATATATGTATGCGCGAAACAATATTAACCTTTTTCGATTAATAAATTTTTCGTTAGATTTAAAAGTAATAATAATTAAATAATAATATCATTATCTTCGTATATTACTAATATAAGCGGAGAAAAATTTAAGTGCCACTCCTTTACATTATGTATTTCAATCGCACGCGTTAATAGTATATTATCAGGATGGATGAAATTTAATTTCTTCTTTCTTTTCAATTAAACTGACCTCTAGATAAAATTAAATTAAGTTCAAAGTTTAGTACAAGTTTAAAGAGAAAAAATAATGAGTCCGTATGTTAATATCGTATAATGATGCAGGTATGGCTCTAAGCACACGACGGACGAGTGTCCGGAGGCGATATTCGTCATGTGTATACAATCGATGACAGGAGTGATCCTGCAAGCCTTTATGGTCGGCATAGTATTCGCTAAGCTGTCTCGACCGAAGAAAAGAACGCAGACCCTCCTTTTCTCGAGGAACGCCGTAATATGTCAGAGGGACGGCCAATCGTGTTTGATGTTTCGCGTCGGGGACATGAGAAAGAGTCATATCATCGAGGCTCACGTCAGAGCACAAATGATTAAAAGGAAGGTAGGTAGTAGTTTTCCGATCTTGTTTTAACAAACGCATATAACTAAGCAATTATTAAATGCGATGATCATAAAAATATTTGTGGAGGTTACTTGAAATTTAGTAATTTATTCTAAACTTATCAGGACAGTTCAAAGAAAAAAAAAAAAAAAAGATAATGCGTTGTTGTCGTATTAACAAGAGGAAATACAAAATTAACTTTTTACAAATTGGTTATAAAATGTATTTGTAAGAAATATATATATATATATATATATATATATATATATATTATATATATATGAGAAAAAAATAGTTAAAGCTAATTCTTATTACAAATTAACATAAAATCTGTGTTTATTTATAAAAAAAAAAAAATGAACACCCCACTTTCAAGATCAACGGCACATATTTATTTATATGTGGATATAAATATCTTAGAAATTTTGTCGACTTATGCGCATTCAATAAGTATGAACGATTTATTTAAAAAAAGAAAAAAAAAATACGTTCGATGGAAAATCTTTCAGGTGACGAGAGAGGGCGAGCTCTTACCGTTTTTCCAGACGGAATTAAAAGTCGGCGGCGACGGTGAGGAGGACAAGATATTTTTTATATGGCCGACAACGATAGTACACAAGATCGATGAACATTCTCCACTTTATCATATCTCCGCTAGCGATATGCTACGAGAACGTTTCGAGATAGTCGTTATTTTGGAAGGTAAAAACTTTGAACCCGATGCTACAAACAAATCCAACTTTAATGCTATAACATTTTTCAATTATGACATCGTAGGTGTGATCGAATCTACCGGTATGACGACGCAAGCCAGAAGCTCCTATCTACCGTCGGAAATTCTTTGGGGGCATCGTTTCGAGCACATTATCACGTTCCGTAAGGAAACCGGCGAATACGAGGTCAATTACAGTCTCTTTAATAACACTTACGAGGTCGATACTCCCCTCTGTTCTGCGGCCGATCTCGATCAAATCAGAACAATGCATCGAGCTAAAGGAGGTAGGTAGTAAACTGTTTCTTAAATTACTTCAACACAGAGAGCAAACGCTTTCGATAATAACGTTCATTTATATACAATCGTGCCGTGGCCGTTCCACGTCCCGGTTGGGTGCGCCGGATCCGAATTGGTTATCATAATTTTGTAATATACCAGTTTATATACATCATCCGTGGCCACGGACAGTCTCCGGTAACATTTGTCTTACAACCGGTATCTTTTTTATTTCCACTGGAAAAGGCCACGACCGCAGCACGGACTTTTATAAACGTATCTGAACATATCGCGTTCTTGTACGAGTTTATTAATTTTTGAACAGCGCGTATTCAGAACCTTCAGATACTGTAACACCTGGACAATCTTCGATCATATAAATATAAATGTTTCGATACGGAACGGCCACTGTGCCGTTATGTTATATAAATATTAACGTTCGAATAATGTTCGAACACGGAATGGCCACGACGACATGGATGTATTATAAAATCAGGATCGATGAACACAGCTTTTAAGAGCCTCTCGCTTGATGTATAATATTGAAAAGAGGACTCTAAGGAAAACAAATGCTTGCCATTCGGTTAGAGTTTATCTCTATGACAAAAATGATAACGGTCGTTACCTCTTGTTTTTTTGAATATTTAGTTTTTGAATATTCATGTTCTCTTTATGAGAAGATTACAAATACATTCTGTCGAATAAATAAATTATTAAAGATAGATTCAAAAAGTCAATCATTGGCCACGATTTTCTCATTAGATGACAACGATTTCTACTTTATCGATAGTGGTATAAGTAGAAATCGTTACTAATTGTTGTTAATTTTCTGACAATGGAAACATCCTAAAACGGTAGAAAGTGATCGAAAATGATCTATTTTATATATATATATATATATCGTGATAATATTCTATTTGTGATAATGAATTTATAGATAAATTGTTTCAATCGTTCGATCTTGACAAGTAAAACGATAATGTTGAAATAAATAAGTATTTTACGAGCGAACAAAGGAAATATATTCAACAAGATCCCGATCCTCGACGCCAATTATCTGGCATATTAAATTGTGTTAAAAACTTAATCGAGGTTACTTCAAACGAATCTTAAAACAATTCCACCAAAGAGAAAATTGATTATTGTTTCGTGCTCGGCGCAGAACGCGTGAGTTCAGGTGCATTTCCATATCACGACGTCTCGAGCAGTTCTTTGACTACAAGTTCCGGTTCGAGTTTGGCCTCTTCTCTCGGTGGTCTTCACATGCATGTACCTCCGTTGACTCCACCGACTCCGATTCCGGTTATGATCACCGGTCCTGACGGCACCTTGAGACGAGAGAGCGTAAACAGCATTCAAGTTGAACCAAAACGGCCAATATTTTATACTCCCGACGAGGTGAGAATCTCTTCCTGTTTCCTTGCGAATATGATGAAAAAAAAAATAATAAATAAATAAAAAATGAAAAAAAAATTTCCATCCTAACGAACGATTTACAGTCGATCGATAACGAGTTTGCTTGCGGCGCTACTCCCGTAACTCCGGAGGAATCAAAAGTGCAAGAGGAATACAATCGTGCCTTGGAGGACATCAATGCGACGCTTAGAAAAAATAGAAAACAATATAATTGCAAGGATGAGAAGAAGATTCATCGGGAAGGCTCGAAGAGTACTCTCGATTCAAAGAAAAGCGACTCGAAGATTAATATCGAGGGAATGAAAAGATCAACCTCACGTCCGACCATCGATCAATGTCAAGCTCGCAATAAAAAGTCATCCTCGAAGTCGACTTTGGATCCCGGGTAATGTACTGTTATAAGCGCATTTACTATACTTAAACGTAATGTTTAATTAACTCTTATAAGCGAGTTTGATAAATTCATATTTGAATAAACACGAAAAAAAAAACATAAGATTAAGATAGGATGATATCTAGTCGAAGAGAAAGAAGAAAAAAAAATATATATATATAGAGAGAGAGAGAGAGTGACTTATGTAACAATATAATACGTATTTAACGATGAAAATTAAGTATAAAATTGTTGGCAAACGTAAGTTGTTAATCATTTTTGATTTATCATTTAGACATAGCAAATTTAGGGGCTCGCATGAGTCTCTTCGCGACGCTATGCCGAGGAGATCGAGTTTGGGTGACGGTCACAAGGCTAAAGACATGCAAAAGAAGACGTGCTTTGTATTGGAAAACGAAGAGGAAACGAGAAACGTCGAGATAACTATACCAACGATATCAACGTCATTAGGAGTCCCTCAGCGATTAGAGATCGTCGTCGACTCAGCGGAATCAAATCATCGCTTGAAACGCATGAATGCCTGCGAAGAAGTATAATTATACAGGTAAGTCTGCTGATTATGATATATTTGAGAAAACGTTGAATTTTTTAAACAACGGAAAAAAAAATATTTGCCGTACTGTTGTTTCGCATTGACAAAATGAATCCCTCATTATTTCATTACGAAAATACGAAATTTACGATCTTAAGTAACGTCAACTTCGTAGTATAAGTATTATAATAAGCGCATGGAACGAGGGCGAACGAAGGTCGTGCATTATTTCTTATCACATAATTGTACCGACCTCCTAAAAATATACCCAAATTTACGAACCATCGGAACCGTCATCTAAATTGTTTCTAACTGGAATACAAAAGACATCATACCGAGAGATTTAGAATTGCTCATGCTGTTTGATTTCCTCCCTATCTAACCTGCATCCTTTTTCTTATTATGATTTAGATTAGGATTTAAAATTCACATGAAAAACGGATAAAGATTACGTAATTATAATTTTACTCAGAAAAAGAACGGGAGTCTTCAAAGGCAACCTTATGCATATGAACAGACAGAAACACACACACAGAGAGAGAGAGAGAGAGAGAGAGAGAGAGAGAGAGAGAGAGAGAGAGAGAGAGAGAGAGAGAGAGAGAGAGAGACACGCATTATCGTCGTGAGAGTGTTTCACACTGGCAGTGGTGCGCAAACCGTTTACTAATACCCCTGACTCAATTATTTCATTTTCTTTTTTTTTCAAAAAGATAAGAAATTCCACGGAGACCTTGAAAAAGAAAAATGTTCCTTATCATGCGATTTAAATATTGCGATACGATATTTATTTGGGAAGTAATACGTAAGAAGACGATTACGAAAAAAAATGCTTTTGAAACGTCATTACAGTTTGCGCGTAAAAAAAAAAAAACAATAAAAAAAAAAGAAAAGATGGCCAATGAGACTTCTCTGGCAATTTCATTAATTTGCACCGGGACTATCTAAGTCGACGAAACGGGGTCAAAAAACACGGAGCCGCGACCGGATTCGTTCGGAATCATACGGATCGCGGTAGTTCGCGCGTTATGATGTAATAAACCACCGTTCTACGATTGCTAGAAGGGCAGACGGATGAGTGGTGGTTTAAATGAATACGAAGAGTCGTGGATAGGTTAGACACGACGACACGACAGGATGAGTTTAGTGGCGGGAAGTGCCCTCGTTATCGCGCCAGTCAATTGTTTAATCTCAGCTCCTCCTCCTCCTCCTCCTCCTCCTCCTCCTCCTCCTCCTCCTCCTTCTCCTCCTCCTACGCTCGACGTTCTCGCCTTCCCTTCCCTCTTTCTCACTCGTTTTACAACTTCGTTTTCTATCATCTGTCAGCTAGCTCTCGGAGCTCTCTCGCTCGCGCTACGAGCCAAGCCGAATCGAGCCGAGTAGAACCGAGTAGATGATAATGAGAGCCGTCCATGACACCCCGCGAAACGCGATAAACTGACTATCGAGTTCCTCCTTCTACACGTACCTTTCCTTTTCTTTCCTTTCCAGTCCTTTCCCTTTCCTTTCCTTTCATTTCTCTTTCTTTCCTTGGACTTAAATTTAACTCGAGTGTTAAAGCAAACCAGTAATAGAGACAGGATTATCTCAAGTTACTATGACCCTTTTTCTACCTATAACGACCGACGAAAAAGTACTATTTTATCTTTTTTCTCTCTATCTTTCCTTCTTTCTTTCTTTCTTTCTTTCTTTCTTATTCTCTCTCTCTCTCTCTCTCTCTCTCTCTCTCTCTCTCTCTCTCTCTCTCTCTCTCTCTCTCTCTCACTCTTTTTTTTTTCATACTCAAGACAACGATAATTTCGTTATCTCACTTCGTGACGTATGCACGCTCCAAATAATTTTTCTATTTTACACGAGCTCTCGTGCATTCTAAATCGTAATCGTCTTCGTATTTTCACCGATATACTTTTGTTTCTAATGAATCGAGAACGATTGAATTTGTTACGAAAAGATCAAGTACCCTCTAATGCGTCGTGTCCTACACGTATACACGTTATAGTTGACATACGTTATTTGAATAAGAAATTATTGGAAATAAAGTATTGTTGCTTTTGGAAAATATCGTTGTCGTTTTTTTTAAATGAAATAATATTTCATTTGAAATAATTTGATCTGTTATTTCTCATTATTTATTCGAGCGCAAAGTAAGCGGTAATGCCGTTTCTCGCGTAAACAAGTTAAACGCGTGAAGTTTTTCCTTTTATCGAGTATCATATTTTGTCAAATTTCTATTTCATTCTAACGAACATAGAAGAACGCTACGCGAAATCCAGGTCAAATTTCATCTCACGATCCTCGAAATCACGAGAGCTGCTTCGTTCGCTCGACCTTCCGAGAATGAGGCCGTAAATGTCGCGATTGTCATGCTAATTGTAAACCTTGGAGAATGAAATTCCATCGACACCATCGGTTACCCTATAGGAATTATATATTATATTGCTCGAATGTATATACAATGTATGTACCGTGTGTCCTTTTAAGTCGGGTCACACTCGACGTGAAAGCACAAATATACAAAAATCCTGTTAAACTTTTATAAATTAATTAATAATTAATACACTTTTACTATTGATCGCTACTTTGTACCCATGTTATATAGACTAATTCTTTTTTGTGTCTCTAAAAAACAAAAAAGATTATATTATGCGAAACTTATGGTATAACACTATACCCTAGGTATAATTTATACGTAACAGACGTTAACCTTTGAATACGAACAGAGAAATCATTTTATGAGAGGTGTGGGAGGGAGGGGGGAATTAGTGTAAATAACGAAATAATAAAACGTTATGAATATGGATAAATGTGTGTGCGAACAGAAAGTTAAATGACATTATTAAATGGATAAATTAAACAAATCTTTGACAATATTCTTCGCAATCGTGTACGCTTGGAAGCAGACATTGTTTCTCACGACAATAGAGCACAAAGTTGATACTCCGAGTATCACGAGACTAAGTATAAGCATATACGCTTAGCAAACGTAACGTAACGTAACTTACTTATTCAATTTTTTTTCCATCTCCAAGCACGTTCTCGCTCTGATAGGTCGGTTATTCCGAACCTGTCACCTGAGAGACGCTCTATGCCTACCTGCCAACCTATCTACCTACCTACCTACCTATCTACCTACCTCCCTCCCTTCTCCGCCTTACCCTGTACCTTCCCGTCACGTCACGCTTCGCAATAAAACGTTTTAACAATAATAAAAATATATTTGAAAAAATATATCTCTAAGTTTTATCATTAATGGCCATGTATTCACGAACGAATTATCATCGTCGAACGAAGAGACTCGCTCAACTTCAAGGAAATAATATTTTTTCGATGATTAAACAATCAATATTCCCAGAAACGATTGGATAGATACTTCGGTAAAAAAGAAAAAGAAAAAGATCGAAAACTCCTTTAGCACTTATTCTTTTTGTCCCACTCGTCGATTATTCGCACGCTATGACTAATATACCCGGAATAACCGGAAACCGGACGTTTCGTGGGGGAATTCAAGAAACGAGATGGGTCTTGCCTTTTCCTTTCGAAACCTTCTCTCCCTCTCTCTATCTTTTTCTCTCTCTCTCTCTCTCTCTCTCTCTATCTCTATCTCTCTCTTTCTCTCTCTCTCTATCTCTATCTCTCCTCGATATTTCTTTTTCTTTTTTCTTTCTATTCCTTTATTTTATTTTATTTTAATTTATTTTATTCTATATTATATTATATTTTCCTCTCGTAAATCTTTACATTTCCAATTATATTAGAATAAAAACGACGAACTCTCGCGTAACGCGCGTCTCTCGGTGTATCCCTCGTAAATGCACGTAAAACGGCACCGCATTATCTGCACTTCTCGTGGCAACTAGCAAACGAGAGTAACATCGGTAATTACTCGTCTGAATCATCATCATCGTTTAATTGACTGAAATTAAAGTTGTAACGAAAGAAAAACAACGTCGTTGATCGACGTCATTGATCTCTTTGAAATGATAAAATCGTTCGTCTTTTTTTTAAGCAGAGATTCGTTTCGATATATCGTTTCGTAATTTAACGATGTAATTATCGCGAATGAAAGAAAGAGAGAAAAGGGATACGTTTATTTGGATACTGAAAGACAATACACACACACACACACACACACACACACACACACACACACACACACACACAATATATATATATATCTGTACGAACTGTATAAAAAATCTAATCTCGTATTTTACACGTGGGGAAAAGTCAAGAAAAAAAAAAGAAAGTAGTAAACGTATGTTCTCCGTCTTATTTGGCATGTCTTCTTAATCAATACCTTTATCATTTTTTCACGTAGTTTAATTATTTTCATTCGTATATATTCGTCCTTTCAATTTTATCGAATTTATGGTTCGAGTATATCAGACTTAAGATCATCCAATCATTTTGATCAGTTCTAAACAACTTTATTATGCTATTACTTTTTTTTTTTTTGATATAGCAAATTACACATTACGCATTGCAATTTCAGTGGAAGGCGTTAAACAATACAATATCTTTAATGTTCAATTAACAATAATGTTAAACGTGTTGTAATTAGCATTAAATGGAGAGAGAGAGAGAGAGAGAGAGAGAGAGAGAGAGAGAGAGAGAGAGAGAGAGAGAGACAATAGCTAGTAAAAAGACAAAAGCGGAGCTCAACAAACAATCCACCTATCTAGAAGTATTCTAAGCGATGATCAAGCAAATGACACATATCCCGAGAATACCCGATTGGCATAGGAATTTAGAAAGGACGAAAACGAAGTTGTCCGATCGTGGAAGAAGGTTGGAAAGTGAGCCATGAACGTCGTTTATTTAGATACGTTACGAGAGATGATCAAAAACGAGTAGCATTTCTTGCCGTTTGATTTGCGTCTTCGCTCGTTCGTATCGAAAGGAATAACGCGAGTAATTACGTAAACAATTAAAAAAATAAAAAAATAAAAAAAAAAGAGAGAGAAAGAAAAAACAAAAAAGGCAAATTTCGTTCCACATTGTCCAATGTTTACCGTCGACGTATTAGCCAAGTAAAAATCGTTCCCAAAGGATAGAAATTTCTTGTCGAATTGAAACGTTCGTGTACTTGTTCATACGACGAAGATCGTAATCAAAATGTCACCATTGGATTTTCTGAATCTCCTATTCTCCTCGGTATAATTATTTATCATCATAAAGTTTGTCCTCCTCTGTTAGTAGAGACGGGTAGTACTTAATGATATACGGGTACCGTATATACTTAAAAGAAAGACCGTCACGAATAAGTATTTTACACCGTGGCAAATCGATCTGTTATACCGATCATTGTCATACGCATACGCATTAGGTCGTTCTAAGTATTCGAGCGTTCTTTCTAATATAATAACATTTTGTTTGTTAATTATTATTATTAATATTATTATTATTATTATTATTATTATTATTATTATTATTATTATTATTATTATTATTATTATTATTATTATTATTACTATTATTATTATTATGTTTATTATTATTATTATTATTATTATTATTATTATTATTATTATTATTATTATTATTATTATACTGCACCACGAGAACTGTATTTTTTCTTTCTTTCTTGTTTTTTCTTAAATAATGAATCCGTAGTAATACCACTGTGCAATATAAACAATTGTCTCGAGATTATGTAACATCGTACGACTATATATAAATCAATTATATAAATCTCTTATACTACCATGTAACACGATCATATTCCTCTTCTTATGATACCTTTTAACGACGTACAATCGAGAGTCGTTGGAATCATCATATACAAGATATGATCGAGAGTTAAGGTGACCGAGTATCAATGATACGATACTTTAATAGGAAAATGAGTACAACACCATGGATCATTTTATTTATAATATGTAACGTGATAAGATCAATGATCGTAATCAACCATAAAGAAAAACTTTTAAAAAAGTTTTTTATTTTGATGACTCTCCCTCTCATTCTTTCCTTCTCATTCTCTCTCTCTCTCTCTCTCTCTCTCTCTCTCTCTCTCTCTCTCTCTCTCCTCTCTCTCTCCCTCTCTCTCTCTCTCTCTCTCTCTCTCTCTCTCTCTCTCTCTCTCTCTCTCTCTCTCTCTCTCTCTCTCTCTCTCTCTCTCTCTCTCTCTCTCTCTCTCTCTCTCTCTCTCTCTCTCTTGGGAGACGTCACGCTCATAGAAAACAACCGGCCTAAAGGCCGAGACAGATCGGCGATCTTCGGTAAGAGAAGAAGAGTCAACGCGTACAACGGTGATGAGAATGAGTAGAAGGAGGAGGAAACCAAAGTGGAAGGAGAGGAAGGTTGAAGAGTAGAGGAGGAAAGGAGATAGAAGACTGACTAAGAGAAAGGAGAAGGGATAAAGGCGGGTGTAAAAGGTGCTGGTTGACGTCACTGGACAGGCTCGCTCGTTTCATTCGTCGTATGGTACCTATTACACTCGCTTAGCAAAAGCGTTCGCAGTTTCGCGACGTTTCGTCGACGTCGTCGTCGTCGGCGCGGCGAACGCGCGGGACCAGTGTGTCTCGATTCGTTTCAAAACAAAATTCTACGATACAAATTCGAAAATATAGGTGAGAAAAGAGAAAGAGAGAGAGAGAGAGAGGGAGAGATAAAGTGTGTGACAAAAACAAAACGAGAGAGAGAGAGAGAGAGAGAGAGAGAGAGATTCGGTCTGGAAGATCAAGCGAGTGGCGGGATATTTAAAATTCAAATTTACACGAGCGACATCTACGAGAAACGCCGGTCGATCATTAATCACCACGTGTTCGCCTCTCTTATAAGAAGTTCAAAAACATTTTTCTTCTCGATCGAAACGGGAGGGAGGACTTTTAAACAAAATAAATAAACAAGTAAATAATTTAAGTAAATAAATAAAAAAACCAAACGAGGATATAGAACATTTCGAAATGGGATGAACGATAAATCGCAAAGAAAAAGAAATAGTGTGTGTGTGTCGTTTCTTTCTTGTTGGTGAAATCTTCTAACAGCGTTCGTTCGTGGTCGTCAATCGGTTAAGAGAAGACAGAGAGAAGATCAAGAGAAAGACAGTGAGAGAGAGAGAGAGAGAGAGAGAGAGAGAACCATCGCCATCGTCGTTGGTTCCGTGAGGGAATGCGCTAATTGATCGGCCGTCTACGTTGAAAGATCGACGTCATTTCCAGCGGAAAGACAATGAAAGCTGTGCGCAAAAGCGTGCGTCCGGACGGGACGATCGATGATTAGTGACCGGTAAGAGGATGCGAATTTTCCAACATCCGATCGCGTGTCGACCTCGTTTCGAACGATATTCGATCCGTATGTCTCGTGTATAGGCATTCGAGGAGAATTATGGATCGAGCTATGCGTGAAAGAAGGGGGAAAAAATAAACAAAAAAGAAAAAAAAATGAAATACCACGTACCAGTAAAAATCAACGATTCAAGAAAAAACTTCGCTTTTTCTCTCTTTCTCTCTCTCTCTCTCTCTTTCTCTCTCTCTCTCTCTCTCTCTCTCTTTCGATCGACTTCGACTCGACTTCGATCATTCGAGAATGCGAACGACAATGCGTTTATCTTTTCACTTTCGAATACGTACGTATATACAAGACGGCTCGCATACTTTACCTAGAAATATCTTCGTATATAAGTATACGATACTTGTTCGAAGTATAGTAATGGCCAAAAGCTTCGAAACCTTATCGATAAATTTCTTTTTCGATTCTATGTGTATCTGCGATAGAAATCGACAAAGAGGAAATGTTATTATACGACCGTGGGAAAATAAGGGGAAAAAAAAAAGAAAAATAAATATAAAGCGTTACCTTGCAAAATTTCTTCTTTAGTCAGGAAGAACGTTTCAGGGACAAACCGTTAGTTGACGATGATGAGCACACGCCAATGAGAATGTGTGTACATACGTAAAACGACGTTAACCTGATCCAGCGTGACGCACACGTGCGCGATTATGACTATAGATTTTACTCATATCTATGATTGTATCACGTATCTACATACATGATATAGATAATGGAGTGTTATAAATTGTTGTTCAATATTGTCGATGATTGTTTTACGATGATTAAGGATTAGACGAATAGTTTGAAAAAAAAAAAGAAAAAGAAAAAGAAAGAAAAGCAAGTAGATAATAAACGTATCTACAATTTCGTAAAAAAGAAAAAAAAAGAAAGAAAAGAAAACAAACAAAAAAATATACGTATAGAGTAATATCGTACGCCGCGATGAAACGTTTTGTTTAACTTTAATTAAATGTTTCTTACGTATTCTACGTAGGTAAACGTTAATATGTATGCGCTCACATACATACATATTTACATAGGTGAAATAAAGCGAACTTGAAGTGAGAGAAAGAAAGGAAAGGGACATCGGGTACACGTAACTATTGGAATTGCAAATGACTTTCCGATTTACATATAGAGAGTAAAAGCAGTGGAACGTGTAAAAAGGGGGAAAACGATACTCGTAAGAAAAGTGGGAAAATGGAATATTCATAAGTCAAGAACAATGACGAGAATTTTGATCGTAATATATCCATTGAAATTGATTAAATCACCTCATCATCAGTCAATACATTTATTCGATTAACGTCCTTTTCTTTTTCTTCGGATTCTTATCGATTTACCGTAAGAATACAAACGTCCTTTCTTTCCCACAATATTATCTGTTTAACGTAATATCTATTTTCTATTATATATTATAATTTGTATCAACAAATTATCTATGCTCACAGTCCAATACAAATACAGATGGACGATTAAAATAATCACACATAGATTTGAAAAAGAAATGATTAATAAATACCGATCGGAAGAATAATTCGTTTCGACGTAAAGTTAAGTAATCCATTTTTTTTCTCTTGCCGTTGAACGAGACTTTTCAAATGAAAGTTTAATCAATGAAACACTGCTTGTTTTTTATTTTTCTTTTCTTCTTTTTCTCTTTTTATCGTTCTTTTACTCATTCTTGCTCGATGTTCCGTGTTTCATTACAAAAACTACGTAATGTTTAATTTAACAGTAAGTTTTTACGCCCAAACAAGAGAAAGGAAAAAAATAACACAGAAAAAGAAACCACATTCTTCCTCAAATAACTTCTCATTTCATAATAAGAATCTATTATCAATGAAAAAGGAATTTATCGATAAATTATTACTTAAGACGATCCTTGACTTTCTCCGTGACCATGACGATAAACGGAGGTGTACATCCATTTTGTCGTTCTTGTTTTCTGTGTTTGTTTCTTTTTCCTTGTCGAAAAGTTATTTAAAAAAAAAAATAAAAAAATAAAAAAAATAAAAAATTGTTTCCGAATAATGTCGTTAAGATTCTCAACTGGACCTTATCTATCTTTCTTTTTTTTTTTGTTCCCTCGCGCATACACAGAACGATGAGAAGTTAACGTCGTCGTGCATTCGAAACGCATTAGCCTGGCAACTGTGACAGAAGGAAAGTTTCAAGGTCCGTGTCGCTTTCGCGCGCCGAGATCTATCTGAGAAGTCACGATGTGATATCGCGCGCGAGAACGCGACGCGTGGCCTCGTAAAATGTATATGTGAGTTCGCTCGCTCGCTCGCTCGCGCGCACGTTATCCCCGCCATAAGAGGTAAAACGCCATGGCATCCGTTGGCAACGAGAGATCTCATGCAACGGGCGCGAATCCGATACAGTTGCGAGTACGACGCGCTTACGTGCGTCCGTCGTCCCTTAAAAAGCCGAGAGAAAATCAGAACGTCGGGTAGAACCGATTCGAGTAATACTCTATCTTATCTCATAGATACCATATAGTCCATGTGTCCAGATTAAAATGATAGATACTGTGAAATGATAAAAATATCATCTTAAGTGAGTCTAGAACGAGCTAAGTGCTCCAAATATTATTATTATTTTTTTTTTTTTTTTTTTTTTTTTACTGAATATCAGAGAACTTCGTGTGCACGTTTGAAGCATAGGGAGAATTAGGGACGATATTGGGGGCGGGAGGGAGGGGGATGGGCTCTCTTTTTAGGGCGATGAAGAATTTGTAAGATGGATCTTTTTTTAGTCAAAATTACAAAAAGAAAAAAGAAGGAATGAATAACTAATAGATATGCATTTGATAAATCCGCTTTGTTTCGCGTGTCTTTTAAAAGCGATAGAGAGTATAAAATTGGTCTTATTTCAGTCAAGATTAAGAAAAAGAAAAAAAAAAGAAGAAGAAGAAAGGAAGATTGAACAAAAAGAACAAATACTTTATAGAAATTCATTTGATAATTCCGCTTTGTTTCATGTGTCTTCATAAAGAATAACTCGATCTTAGAACAAGTTGCATCTGTTTGAAAATCTATTATTAAATCGTCAGTGTATTGTAAAAAATTCAATTTTGATGATGTTTACAGGATTGATAAAAGAAACAGCTAGTTCTACGAAAGTTATAGGTATATTCATATTATTTTATTTTTTGTTATCTTTTTTTCCTTTCTTTCTTACTTTGCATTCGTTATCTTTGATACAAATTCTGTTTGCAATTCCTTCTTTTTCTTTCTTTTTTGTTCTAAAATTTACGAGACTCGAATAATGTCTTTTAAATTGTTCGAGATTTTTCACAATTCGACTTTCAAAATCAATGAGTAATTTTTGCGAAATAGTAAACAAAGAAAAGAAAGAGAGAGAGAGAGAGAGAGAGAGAAAAGGCTGAAAAACTATAAAGTTGTACGACAAATGATTGTCTATCAAAAAAAATTTGTAAAAAAAATTCCAGAAAAGCTTCGAACCTTGATTATAAATAGAAATGCTTTTAATCTCGGCGAAAGGATCTCTCTTTCTCCTATTCTTCTTTCTAATCCTCGGTGTACTCTCTCATGCACGTGATTACGCGTATCAATGATTCTGAGAAGAATGCTACGCGTAGCTATTGCGACGAGATATCTTTCGATATCTACTGTACGTCAATCGAATCGTACGTTTTTCTTTTTCCTCCATTATTTTCTAATGAAATTAAAAAAAAAAAAAAAAAAAAAAAAAGACATCGAGAGTTGCCTACTGACATTTGACGAATATTAAGTAAAAAATGAAACTTCGTAATCATAATTATTATACCCCTTGTGAATACCTTTTTTTTCTTTTTATATTTAAACATATATATATATATATATATATATATATATATATATATATATATATATATATACACACACACACACACTATATATAAATATATATCTATATATACCTATCTATAATGCACATTATTATATAGTTTAACTGTGAAATATTTTTTTTAGCATGACAAAATAAATCTTTCTCTCTCTCT